>VYZR01122597.1:0-29083 GCA_013400675.1 Oxylabes madagascariensis
AAGAAACCCACCCACCATGATCCAGGCATTTTGATCACTTACATAGTGAATTTGTAGTAAAAAAACTTTCAAGAGAGAAATTTAAAGCCCTGTATTTGACTATTCATGAAAAGCACATAACTGGAAGTTAGATAACTACTAGATAAGACAGATAACTGTTCTTTTTAGAGCACTTACTGAAGAAGTCTAAGTGACCTACTAGAATTAAAATATGATTTTTGACATAAAGCACACCTACCTACACCTCTAACAGTATTCTCTTCAGCATGGAAAAGAGGGAATTTGAGCAAAAAGATTCCACTGAAAAATTTTAACTAAAACTCACTTGTAACTATTGTCAGATGACACTGTACAAAGGGCAAAGGCTCATTTTCTTCACATCAATTTGATATGAATGTATCTCTGCTGTTTAGCTCATAGAGGATTGAGGGAAGGCTGTCACCAGCCAGCATGTCTGATGAGCAAGTGCCCTTCAGCACTTGAATCAGGGGACTTGAAAGACCCCTGTGGAAGCTAAAGGAGCAGGCACCCCAGTTTGTGGGTTGAAGGTGGATTGGCGCGTGCCTGGTAGAAGTCTCCTAACTATGAGGAAATGCTTACACGAGGGATAAACAAGATTTGTAAAAGCAAACACAACTACAGGCAGTCAAATTAAGCCAAATTCATTCCTCATAAGCCTTGCCTGGCTTTTACTGCAGGGGTGAGTTTGGCTCAGTGTGTGACCTTATCTAAGGCTGGAGCCATGACATCTAATATGTACAGATATTAACACTGTAGGTACTTGGAGCCTTTCGTTTCTAAATGGATTGACAGATAAATTCAGTCTGGCATAGAGAAGTCAGGGTACCCTGGATTTGTGCACACGTGTACGTGCCGTGTGGCACAACCTATGCTCTCCGTGAGTGCCTAAATATAGAAAGTCAATCTATGCGGCGGGGCCGTGGGGGCAGGGGAGGCTTTGGCCCTGATCCATTACACCTGGCCTTTCTCGCACACCATGAAAATTTCATGTTGTTTTCCTCCAGTGTCTCCCGCGGTCTTTGTTCCTCTCAGGCCAGTGCTGACCAGCGTCCTCACAGCCAGGCAGGCGGTGAGCTCCGGCTGCTGCAGGCTCCCTTTTGTTGCTCTTGCAACTTCTAATGAGCCGTCAATCAACAACCTTGTTTCTTCGAAGCTTATCTCGTGACTGCTGAGAGGGGCCAGGACTAGGGATAATGTGCAAGCTGGGAGAAAATACACCAAGAACATATTTAAAGTGCTTTTTTGGGTTTACAACCAAGATTTTTCTCCACATCATTGTCACATTCAAGCTCTCACTGTAAAAAAAAAGTTGCCCGGGATTACAACATATAAACAACTTGGTACTTTAGGATGAAGGAAGAGCAGTAATCTCTATGCCTTATCGAAGTCATCAGATAAACAGGACAAATTACCTTGCGTCAGACTGGCTGGCAGGTGACCTTTTTTGGCATGAAGAAAGGAGGCTCATTTCTAGAGATGAGTCAAAAGTGGAACCGTGTTGTTAACCCACAGAAGTTTTGGAGAGTTGTTTACAAAGCACGGTCTTGTTCTCTTTTGGGTCCATCTTTATTGTGTTTGTAACTCAGCTTCGTTTCAGATCCATGGGGAGAAGTGAAGGACGCTGACAGGAGGTAAGGTGAGCTCCGAGGCAGCCAGACCCGGAGTGGTGTGAGGCACAGGGTCCCTGGCTCTGTCCAGACACAGCTACTTCCTGAGCTGGGGCTTGTGTGTGAGGCGGTCTCACTGGCAGAGCCTGGCCTCTTCTCTGCAACGAGACCAGACACACTGTTTGAAGGCATCACAGACACATCTCACCTGAATTAAGGCAGCAATGCACACCTGTGGAGCTATTTCCTTTGAAGTGCAAAGACCTGAAGGGAAGGCTGATGAAAAAGACAAGTGAGATTTTATAAGGTGTTTTAGCAGTATCAGGTTCTAGCTTTTTTTTGGGGGGGCGGGGAGAGAGAGGGAGGAACAGAAGTATTTTATTTAATATCTTGGTTTCCTGGACCAGTTTTAAACATGATAAACAATTTCCATTTCTGAATGGAGGCTAACCAATACTTTGGAGGGTTTCTATTGCTTTGAATCTGTAGAATAAATCTTAGAAACCCAACTGCCTCATCACATCTCCTTTGTAACATGTGCAGCACCTCTGTGCAGTGAGCAGATGCTCTGCCTTTTACAGTGATAAGGAACTGAAGCCCAAGGAGGCCATGTGACTTGCCCACGGCCACAGAGGAAGTCCATGGCAGGCAAGGGACCATGCAGGCAGCTGGCATCACTCATCCTTCCCTGCACTTTACACCTTTGCAAAGTCAGCTACCAGTCCGGTCTGACAGCATTTCCTACCCACTTCAGATTTTTTCATGCACTGGGTTTAAATGCCAGATAGTCTTATGAACGGCTGAACAACATTGTCAATTCAAACAATCCATTGTGAGCCTCTAGATATATACTGGTTTCTGGCACACCCAGAGCATGGACCAAAATATTATTTCTAACCATGGTGATGGAGGAGAAAAGCTTGGAAGGAAGTCTCAATACTGAAATGCAAGAAGTCAGGTAGAATGAATCGTACTACACAGTTGTTACTTCTTACAAACTGTTGCTTTTTTTGTGGCTTGGTTCTTGGCTGCCAGGTATTTGGCATTGCTAGTGCTGATACTCCCTCACACAACCACAGTGAAAACATACTGTTAGCAAAGCTGGTGCTGTGATTCAGCTAGAACAGCCAGAGATGGCCAGAGCGGAGGTGCAAGGAGGTCGTGTGGTTACGTGGTCAGGCAGGTGTGCAGTACAAAAGGTTACAAAGAGTACAGAGTGTTACAAATGAGTCTGTGCTATTCATGTATAACCTAAACAAGACTGACTGTACACACAGACTTTGAAGAGATGGAAATTTAGGAAAAGTCGTTCCAAGAGTTTCATTTTTCTTATGTGTTCCTTTGTTCACAACATGACTGACTTACAGGTGTCCTGGAAGGGACATGAATAAGGACTTTACACAGCCTACTAGGCTTGATGTCTTTCACACACTCTGAGTCACTGCCAGGCTCTTACTACACCGTGCTTAATGTAACAGAATTTACAGGAGCTGTGAAGAGGTGCAGGACCAGGATTCAAGGATGCCTCTTTGTTTCATGACATTTCCCTGGTGTGGTAGCTATCCACCAGCAGTGACAGATGAGGCATGTGGCTCTCTCATCTTCCAGCCTTGCTTTTGAATGGGAGCGGTTACAGCTGCTCTATCTTGTGCTTTGCCCTAATGATTAGGTTGGTTACAATGTCAAGTACGTGCCTGATGAGCCAGTTACTCGTGTCCAAAGGGATGACTGCTCTTAGGAAATAACTCGGTGGCCATAAATACGCATTGTAAGCAGCAGGTACCTGACTCAAGGCCACTCAAATACTTAAGTTCTAGGGAACAATAAGGCTACACACTCACCCCAGCCTTCCTGCTTTCCTCCAGTATTCCCCTGCTCAGCACCCTGGCTGTTGTAAATCCCATTCCAGCTACCAGCTGCTCTGGGGCATTGCCCATCTAATTGGGGCACAGGAACTCAAAAGGGGGTGCCTCTAAAGCAGCTGTGAAAATGTTTGGCAAAACCAGGACTTACCGTGTCTGGTCTTGGTGTATTAAAATGCACCTTTTTTCCCAGCTTATGTTTAGTAGCTGCTCTAAGATAGTGCAAACAATCCCTTACTACACAGAAGAAAGCCAGCCAGTGCTTTCAGCACTGATACAGCTGATGCCTGTCTGCCCTTCTATCTCCTACGAAGCTCTGTAGGATTTGAACGCAGTTAAAAGCTGTATGATCTACTGTCTTGCTGACCCTGTCTGACCCAGCAGTCTAGTGTAAAACAAACCGTGTGCTCCCCCACACATGCTAGCCATGGGTGGGACAATAGAGCCTTCCCAGGTGATCCTGGCTAAATCCCTCTTCAGCCCTCTCCCCACAACCTGTCTTGCTGGTCATGTGGTTACAAGAGTGGCAGGCCCTCACTCTTAATAATTGATTATGTACAGGCATCATAGGGGTCATTCAGCTGCTGGGCCATACGTGCAGTACTAGCAGATGTTCCCCATTTCCAGCAAAGCAAAGGAATTTTTTGTGGGCGAAGTGTGGCCCTTGAGCTGCCAGTCAGAACACCCCTTTTATAGATGAAATCTGAGACTTTCTGGAACTACAGTGGAAGATCCTTTCTAAATGTCATCTGTAATTAGTCTATCACATAATTTTTAGTAGTCTAGGAAGACTCTCTGTCTGACCATTTGGACATTTAGTAACCCCAGCTGTGCTGCACAGAGCTGGCTGCTGCTTGCAGGGTTCCTATGCAGTGATGCCAATCATTGATCTTCTCTGAGGTGTGTGAGCACAAGAGCAAAGTGCTTCTGACAGGTCAGAAGGAACCAGCAGTACTCCTAAGACCAGACTTGGAACAGTTTGGTTTGGATTCTCAGGGTGAAGGACAGAAAATCCATCAGCACAAAAAGCAGCTTTACAAGGACAGGGCCCTCGTGTTCTTAAAACAGAAAACACTGTATAGTAAATATACAGAACATAAATGCCTCAACGTTCAAATGCAAGCCCCAAGGTCCCCAAAGTCTAAGGGACAGAGACCTATAGATTTGCTCTTGTTTAATTGACAAATCAATTCAAATGGTGAAAGTCTCTCCTAGTGTGCTCCACTAAAACTGTCTTTGGGGTTGCAGCTGATACAGGAGATTTCCTTTTCAAAAGGGTAAGATTGAGAACCCCACTTAGAGTAAATACACGTCAGCTCCTGAGACCTTTCTGTGTGGTTAGAGGACAGCATGTCTTATTTAAAAGAAAAGTGAGAGAGAGAGGCCGTCTCAGTAGCAAGTAGCACAGAGCAGTCCCATGTGAATAATTGAAATGGAATCTGGAATGCACACCGCCACATCAGGAACTTCTGGAGACCAGGTCTCATCGGAAGAACTGACTCTTACTGCAGAGGTAATGGAGAAGTTTCTGGCCAAAACCTCAGTAGTCTCAGCCTGAGGTGCAACAGAGACTTCAGGGTCAAAAGGGACACCCCTTGTAGCACAAAGTATATGGGATTTGAAAACCAGGCACTGGTCCAGGGCCTGGACACAAATTCACAAAGGGATCATTCAGTGATGCTGAGGATAGCCAGAAGCTTCCTCCAGAGGAAAGCATTCTAGGATTTCTGAAGCAGTGATACTACAGAAGATACGAGACTCTAGAAATCTCCTCTTGCTCAGTTCAGTGTTGAGCATCCCTTAAAAGAGCTGGATGATATGATATGATATTAGAGATATTTTTATTCTTTGGCACTGCAGCTCAGAATGGTACAGACAGCAATACAGCCTCAGAAGTGTCACTGTGTAGAGACATACAGCCACCCTGACTGGCAATTTCTTCAAGTAACTAATGACATTGGTACTGCACTTGCTCAGAATGCTGCTGCTGGCATGGCCTCTATTGTGTGCTAAACTGCAAATCAGAGAGACTTCAGTCAAGAAGGAACTCCAAGAGAAGTTTGTGGCACACAAGGTGTCCCTCTTCAAGAAAGTAGCAGAAGCCTTTGTAATCAACCTCTTCTGCAAAGAGGGTCAACCAGCACACCTGGCTGCTTTTGTGCTGGGCAGCTTTCCAGGCACTCTGCCCCCAGCCTGTAGCTCTGCCTGGGGTTGCTGTGACCCAAGTGCAGGACATGGCACTTGGCCTTGTTGAACCTCTTACCACTGGTCTCACCCCAGTGTTCCAGCCTGTCCAGATCCCTCTGCTGAGCCTTCCTACACTCCAGCAGATCAACGCTCCTGCCCAATGTGGTGTCACCTGCAAAATGACTGAGGGGACACTCAGTTTCCTCCTTCAGGTGGTTGATAAAGATATTAAACAGGACTGGTCCCAATACTGAGCCCTGTTTACCAGACACTGGCTGGATGTGGCACCATTAACCATCCCTCTGGGCCTGGCCATCCAGCCAGTTCTTAACCCAACGAGCAGTGCACCTCTCCAAGCCATGGGCTGCCAGTGTATCCAGGAGAAGGCCATGGGAGACACTATCAAAGGTTTACTGGGTAAAAAGGGGAATACAAGGGTAACAGAAAAGAGAAGGAGGATGACCTGGGATGTCTCTGAATGAAATTGTCTGAGATGCTTCTCTAATATTTTGTATTCATGCAGGAAGACCAGATTATCCATCTTTTCCTCACATCTTTCCCAAAAATGCTTCCAAGCATTTCAGAAAAAAAAAGTAATTTCAGCGGCGGCTTTTGTGAGGGTTTTCCTGGAAGTAATGGTTTTCTTCTAACCATTGATCAAAATTAGATGGCTAGTATTACTGCTGAGATAAAGATTTAAATCCCAGCAGAGGAGTAGTCTTCTGAACTTACTTATTGTTAACAGGCTACTGACAACTTGTGTTCTGTGGAATCCATTCATTTGAACAAAATATATATCCAAGCCTTTCCAATGCATAGGATTAGTTCACAAAACATTGTCAATCCATTAGCAGAAGTATACTTTGCAAGTTTTCTAGCTCTCCAATCAAATATTTGGAATTAGAATAATCATCCTTGCTAATTTTAAAAGAGGATAGCATTTTTGCTAGTGAATTTTTAAAAGCTTCATAACTACAAATTTGCTTTTTTTGCTACATACTTCTATTTAAATCCAGTTTTCCAACAGTCACTGCAAGAAGAAAAAAAAAGAGCCAGACATATTATACTTAGAGGCCCAGACTGCTACATCTCAGGAATAGGGAAGAGTTGAACGGGATGGGGGACAGCGTCTGCATAGTTGCAGTTCTAGGAGGAGAAAATGGTTTATTTAGTTGATTCCCAATGACCTATCTTTCTTAGGTGTTCCCAGGATACCCATCATATTAACGCCATCTCAACTGTCTGGAAGGTAGTAACAGAAAACTGATATTTGATCTCATTCCTTTATCTAATCTCATCTATCAAGAGTGTGCACAGCAACCCGGTATCTGAGCACCTCAGAGAAATTACATGAAGTCAACAACCCTCTTCGGCATCTCCTTTTTGTACCAGAAAAAAGCAATGCTTATGAACAAGGAAATCCAGATCAGCACTTCGTGATTCAGCTACACATACCCACAGGAAAAGTGCAGAGGATGAATAGGGGGAGCAGAGTTGTGGATAAAAGAAGTTCTACTTTCTATGGAAGTCTTCCAACAGCCACATCATAGCCACTCATTAATTATAACCCAGCTGATACAGAACCCAACATGTTTGACATTCAGCACAATTGTCTTAAGATGTTTAACAGATGGTGAAAAGTGAACTACAGGTAAATTGTTGGTCCCAGACTACTCAAATAGCAGCAGAGCCAGAACTGCACTCCTTGGGCCTGGATCCAGGACAATAAATTCTCTGCACTGGACTTGAGGTAGCCTGGCAAGGAAGGTTTTATGCCTCAGCGGACTCCCTCAACACACAGATCTACTATGGATGACAACTGCTTGTCCCCTTCCCTCACCCCATCCTTCAAGTATACATTAGCAAAACATCTATTGACTAAGTTTTGCACAGGTGCAGCATATCCTACAATATCCCACTGAACACACTCCCTGTTCACACACCAGAGATTGGGAAGGTGGATGAAGTGTGGCTGGAAACACCCAGTTTGACACTTGAGCAACCTTCGAAGCTGTTTCTAGGCAGAAAAGAAGCAAAGATCCCAGGGCTTCAGACTGCTGGAACCTAGTCTGACAAGGATGGCTTTCAGCAACATTGCTGTCTCAAGTCACCCCAAGACAAGCCCTCAGACCCTCTCTCCTTCCCACCATGTGCCACCCCCTCCTTTTTCATTGTAGCTGTTTGTGGGGTTGGATGGTGACCCAGACTGACCAAGGCACATCGGAAAGAGCAGTTTAGTGATAAGAACCATTGGTTTGGGCTGTTTAAGCCAGCACTCCTACCAGAAGGAACATCTGTCAACTTCTGCCAGAGTTCAGTGCTTAAATATAAGCCCGTATACTGATGAGGCTGCTTGTCTCAGCTGAAGATTCTGCTATATTGCTTGTTGACAACGAGTCATTTGCTATGTAAATTCTCATAATTTCTATGCTTCAAATTAATTTTAAAGCCTGCTGTGATAAATGTTGGCTTCTTGAGGAATAACAGAACCCTTGATTTATGCTCTTACAATTACCTCTGTTAAGTAGTCACAGCACTTAAAAAAGATCTTAGAGTGGCCAAAGGCTATTTTGTGCACCTCCAGGTCCACAGTTCAAATGCCACATAAAGTTTAATTGCTTTCCTGGTCTGGGCTGATCAGTCTTGCTCTCTGCAGCATGGTCCTTGCTGCCTTCCTTGCTTGCTGTCAGTGCCAGGTGAGAGGGGCTGGAGCCTGTGGCACCGTATCTACAGTCAGGCTGAGCAAGTGGTGCCTGCAATTTATAAGGGATCATGTGCTCAACTTCCATAAATAAATGAAAGGGACAGAGTCATCCCTAGGAGCCTCATCACCTTTTAGGCACTCATGCATACCGTAAGTGCACTGGGCCAGCACAACAGCTCAGGAACAAAATGAGCAATTAATTAAACAAATGTACAGTAACAGAGGTAATGGAGTAGCTATCTCACAGTGGGAAAGCTTCCCAGAGCCATCTCACCTGACCAAAGCCTGGATTAAGCCAGCAAGGTGGAAAGAAAATGAGCAAAGAAGAGCTAAGCAAGTTTTAAAAAGATCAGAGGTTGTGACTGAAAACCAGGAATACCTAGTCCTGTCCTCAGGGTACAGACACATTAAATCAAGCCTGTGAAACTTTCAGTGCAGAGACATACTCCTGCCCACAGCCAGCATGGAGTAACCTGAGACAGTTTGGTCCGGGGAGGAGAAAGGCAGCCACCTCAGATTTGTGTTGGGCTGTGGTGGGTGACTGCTCCATGGGTAAGCACTGCAGCTGGTGCTGGCACCCTTCTATTCAGAGCCCAGCAGTTCATGCTGTAAATGGATGTGTCCCTATCCTCATTTACACCAGCAAGCTGGTTGGAATATTGGTGTGGGTTTTACACTGCAGTTGGGGTTAGTTTTCTGCTGGAAGGGGGATATTTATGTTGATAAGTTTTATGTTTATGTACCTCAGGTGCAGCATCTTCCATCAAACAAGGCCTACAGCAAACTGTGGCTCTGAGCAAAGTTATGGTAGGTGATGGAAGTGCCCTAGAGAAGTATTAAGAGGTCCCACTGTCTGTAAGAATTTCTTCTGTCTTCAAAGCAAACACATCCAGTTATCATTTGCTGAGATTCAATGCTAGAAGCTTCAGGAAAGCGCTGCACGTCTCGGAGCCCAAAGTGAAGTGGGAGAAAACATTCCCCGAGTCTTTAAGATTGCAATGAATATAACAGCATTGATTTGGGCAAAATTGTTCCAGTACCAGGATCAACAATGCCTAAGCACCTCCAACACTCCTAATGTGGCAGAAGAGTAGCCTTTGAAGCCACATGGCTACAGGTGGTACAATTGACTAGTCCAGGACTGCTGAATGTTCATTAAATGTTATTGGTAACTAGTTCTTGAAACACTCTGAAAAGCACTGATTTTAAGCAACTGTGTTACAAACAAGTACTGGCCAGCAGCTCTAGTGCCAGAGCATTACCTGAAATGCTAAAATGATCTGTGAATTTCATTTATTTCCAGCATAGATGTAAGAACAGGACACACACACTTTTTTGCATATATGTAACTCCAACATAGATGCAAAACTAAGGAAGTGTGGCATGAAATAAATAGTTCCTAAAAATATCTGTTGGGAAGCATTAAATTCTGTTCAAATAGTCAGTTTTGCACTCTTCAGCTGGAGATAGGGGGATTAATCAGTCCTCAGGGAAGTGCTAATTGGAGTAACTGGGAACAGATAAAACAGCCGGAATAAGACTAAGAGGTTTAGTCTGCACTCATGTCAGTGTAATTCCACAGTGATGCTCTTGACTTCGTTGGAATAGATCATGGTTCTTCTTGACTTCGTTGGAATAGATCATGGTTCTTTGTGCCATGGCCTGGTGGACTGTCAGATCCTAGATGTGATATTAATAAAGGAGGTTTTTCTTTTATCTGGTAATAATGCCCATCTTTGTTCTAGAGCTGCAGAAACTGACTGGACTGTATCTCCCTTGGTGGGATGTAACCAGTGATGCAAGTGATACACAACTCTCTCTCCACTGCAGGCGACAAAACAGATTAGAACATACACACACACTACAAAGGTGGCATTTCAAAATAAAAATGTCATGTATTCAGATTTACATGACTATTACAGTTTACTTGGACAAAATCACAATGTAATCCCCCTCTCCTATTTTTTCATTAACAAACTAAACTCCAATTTTGACTAGCTCTTTTTGTTATGGGAGTAACCAAAAGTTTTGAAATATTTGTGTGTTCTCCACACCTTCAGCGAGTGCCTTCACGAGGTACAACTTGTGTGGTTGGCTGAGTATGGCTTATCTAATTGTGCCAGCCTGTTGGAGGGCGATGGGCCCACTGCCTAGGAAGTCTGTGACATGGTGCACCACCCTCAGCTGCCTCTTACATCTACAGAAGAAACTGAGCTTGCCCCAACAAATAACGTGCAAAACAGAGGAAGCATGCTGATACTGTGATCTTCTCCACAGTTAACAGCATTTTGCCTAATCCCAGTGAATTCACAGCAAACAATATTGCTGCTGTCCTTTATCTCGGGCTTATAAAGGGAACATGTGGCTCTGATTTACCTTTTCCTCACACAAATTGCTGTGGGGGAGAGTAGCAAGGGAAATAGGAGGCTAGACATAAAAATTACCAAGCAGTCTTTGCTGTGTCTAAAGAAGCCCTCTAAGGGAAAAATTATAAGAATGGCAGAAAAATTGAGGGAGAAGGTTGCAATGGTATGCTAGGTATATGCAAAAGCATGAAAATGTTAGGGCAGGTCCCTGGCTGCTGTACGTGGTTGTAGCTTCATTAAATAAATGGGACCAGGTTGATTTACACTATAGGGGATCTGTTATGGTGTTCAGTGCCATTATAATTTCTAATGAGCAGTCTTCACTGCTATTAATTCATGTGGTATTAATAATTTAGCTTTTGGACTGGCCAAAATAGGCTATTTTAACCACCAAGAATAAGATTCCAATTTGCCATTTGAAGTTGTCTGTTGAGCCTCTGAAAGGTGCTTTTGAGGATTGCCCTGACAAAATGCCTGAAGGCAGATCTGCATGTCTGCTTGAAAGGCCTGTCTAGACTAGGAAAATGAGCAGCTCTTACAACGTGCTAATGGGAACATATCGGTTGGCACATTTTAAAACACCTGAGAAAAGGAAGAAGTTGCTCACTCAGGTTATAGTGCTGTGTACACTCAGCTAGGTTCAAGTCTTGCCTCTGATGAGGAAAAATGATGCTCCACCTTCCCTTCATCTTCATTATCCTGTGCCTGAGCAGCTGTGGTTTGTGCTTTAAAAATTATACTCTCTGAACCCTTGCTCTGCGCTAATTCACTAAGCCAGCAGAAAACTGATCACAAAAGAAGAAATGGGTATGTTTGTGATAGTTTATTGAGTGAGATCCATTGATGAAAGGTGTGAACAAGTGCCAGAGCCCAGTCAGTGTCCAGAAGGTGCAGCTGGGAGGGTAGGAAGGAACAGAAAATCTCCACCTTTTTTCAGCAGTTCAATTGGCTCACTCTAAGCAGTAAAACTGCATTCTCTATCCTCTATCCCTGGCATGTGTGCTGAGCCGAGCAAGGAGGAGTCTCAGTGGTTGTGTGGGTAGATGGCCACTTCTGTTTCAAACCAGCCATGGAGACTATTTTACAGACATCTGTTGGCTGCCTTGGAAACTCTAGGTTTCTAAGTGGAGCTTTAGTATCACTCTTAATCTCCTCTTTGACTGAGCGCTTTTCTGATACTTCGTTAAAAGACAGTCTTCATCCTTAAAACACAAGTCTCTTCACAGTTGTGTTCAGTCATTCCACAATTTGTTGACATCACTGAGTGTGTGGGATGCGTTCACCTTTAGCCCCACTCAACCCTTGTCAATCCACTGCAGGTCACCTAATGCACCTCAGCCCACATCCAGCTGCTTGAAACTCCCTACCACCCCCCTCTCCCTTCCATACGGTCTGTTTTGTTTCTTTTTTTTTTTTTTTTTCCCCTCACTAATTAAACTCAGCATGTCCTGCTTTTGCACTCTGTGCTTGCATGCTCAGTGTTTTTCTCCTCTGCCTCCTGGGTTTCAAACTCTCCCTCCACGTCCAAAGGTACTCTGTTTGGGCCGTATTCACCTATTTCAGATCCCTGTTCCCCTTCAGGAGCTCAGATTCATTCAGCCCCTGGCTCACAGGCTGTTGACACAGCTGTCCGTACGAGTATCTTTCCTTCAGATGAATAAAAACTGATCAAGATTTGGCCCTTGGTAAATTTTTGTAAGGCATGTGGCCTATTTTTCATTATGGTAAGAGTGTTTGTTCTGCTCCTTCCGAGTACGACAGGAGCTTGCTTACTTGGACAGACAGTGCCGCATATCAGGAGGGTGTCCCTGTTCCTTTTGGCCACACTGTCTGTATCCAGCCCTTCTTTGCAACAGGCAGAACGGGAGGGGTAAAACACCTAGCCTGGGGCATGAGCTGTTAGTTCAATATAAAGAGATTTAAGTAGGAGCAATGGGAGAAGGAAACAGGCTGAATATCAGGAAAAGCTCCTGCCAGTGAGACGTGTTTGGCTGTGAAATCTTCTCCCAGGGGAAAGAGGTCAAAGCCTCATTGTTTGGAAGTAGAGCTGGTCAAAACTGTTTTTGGAGCAGCAGCAGCGGGAGCGGTGGAGGTGGGGAGAAGAGCAGCAGCTGTGCACGGCGGAGCGGCAGATACACGAGGGGAAGTGGCTGGATGCGCTGCGAGAAGCAGCAGGAAGAGCAGAGGAGGCTGACGGAGGAGTGGTGCTCGCACCGACATGAGGGACACAACAAAAGGATTAACAGGGCACAGTGGGGAGCAGCAGACAAAAGCAGGAGAGAAAACAGGGAAAGCAGAGGGGGAAAGAGGCAGGAGCAGCAGAGATGCGGGACACGAAAGAATGGTGGGAAATGCCAAGAGAAGCGCTGCAAGGAGCAAATGCGAGGCTGAATGACAATAGCAAGGTCTCCTTTTGTTTTGTGAACACAGTGGCCTTGGCTAAGCAAAGGTGGCAGATATTAAAGGACAGAGACAAAGACATCAGGTTTCTTGATGACATGATCTGAACTAATCTCACAACCTGGGATGCTCTATGCAGTTTTCTAATTCTGCATCAGGTGAAATCAAGGTATTCCAATGCATTCTTGGCAAAGCTAGGGAAAGGCAGATTTGAGGAACCACCAGCCCATTGTTTTGGGGAAGTATCTTAGATCATGAGGGATGGGTACAGGCCACACCCTGACATTTCCCATCTCCTTGACACTTGCTTGATGATATGAAATGAAGGAAACAATATTAATATTGCACCATAGTGCATTGGTTACTATTGTTTAGAAATTTTGTTTAGAAGTCCCACATGTTCAGTGACATTTCATTCCTCTCACTGGAGTGAGCTCTCCACCAAGCAAATCCTATTATGATATAAATCAGCTGAGGTTCTTCAGCCATCCCTATCACAACTCACTGTTACATGGTGAAGCTCTGCACTATTGTAAAGAAGGAAATTCCCAGCTCAATTTCTTTCACCCTAGTATTATTATTAATGTTTCCTTCACTCTAAACCGAGCTGCTCATTTAATTTTTCAGAGGCTTACTATGTTGTTTCTACATAGATCTGCAAAGCAGAAAGCAAAGTTTTGGCTGGTCTGCAAAAAACTTCGTGTGCTTAACTTTTCCCTAAGGGATCAGGAGAACAGGGAAAAGATACAGGATCTCCCCAGGACCAAGTGATATATTACATGGCTAGAGCTGCACTGAAGTCCTGATGGAATTTATGCAAGGTCACAATCCAAGACCATATTGCTGCTGCATTGCTCTAAAGACTTGCTTTTGATTCTTATAAACCTTTTCAAATGCCAATCCACAATGAATATTGCACACTGAATACAAGACTTGCCAACTTAATTTGAAGAAATTGCTGATAATGACAACAGCAATTGCCTTCTCATTCTGCTCTTTGTCTTCGTTGTTAATCCTTTCTCAGAAATGAAACCCTTCTTGGATGACTAATGACAGTCTCTTTATTCTCCTTATTTTTTTGTTTTCCTTAATTGCCTTCAGAGAGCTATTTTAAAAGAATATTCATGCCAGAAGTACAAACTGGCAGAAATGCCACTAAATGGAAAAGCCTTCTGTAATCTTGTTTCTGGTGCAGTGACCAGGACCTTCACAGTTTTGTGGTAGTTCAGCACAAATTGAACTAATCTAATAAAAATCTGTTGAAGCTACTGGTGTTTTTTCACTCTACAATCACAGCAACCAAGATCAGGCTCTGATTGCTGAAGTTGTCTGCAGCATTCATGGAAGGAGTTTGAAATTATATGGATAAATCAGGGGTTTTTTTAAATTCAAGGTTCGGTGTCTCTTTGAGAATGAATATTTGAGAGCCTGGAAATGAGATGTTGCTTGTTACCTCTACCTTTATTCAGATCACTAGAATCATACCATGTACTCACTGAATGCAAAATTACTTGGTCCCCAGTGGATAAACCTTGGAGGCAATTTCACAGCTGTTAGTAAGAGGTAATCTCAGCAAAAAGCCCAGGTACTAGGCTTTACTTCTCTAATGCTGACATATTCCTGGAAATCAGGGTAGTGCAGTCTTGATGGAGTAGGCAGCTTGTTTGAGTAGGGCCGGGGCTGGGGACGGAGATCCTTTACACACCGAGTCGTCATTTCCCAGGGCTGGTTCTTTAACCAAAGGCAACAGTGCCCCTCGGTGATGTGATGGTGGTGTAGCACAGGGCTGACACCGCACTCGGTTTCCTAGTCTGCTGTGCCGCTGGTTCGGAGCGAGACCTCTAAATGAGGTAACGAGAGCAGCCTGTGTGTCAGGAATGTGTCCTATAATTCCTTTGTTGCTGAAGGACCCAAACAGACAGGTCAGGCCACGTGTCAAGAAAAGCTAGAAGAGACTACCCAAGATCACTGAGGGCTTCTCTGGAGAAACAGATTCCACCCCATCTGTTCAGCATCAGAGAGGGACAAACACTCCTGTTCCTTCTAGCTCCCAAATCTGGGACTCATCCTGCAAAGGTACTGAGCCCTTGCAGTAACCAAAACCAGCTTGAGCTTTGACTACAGGGTGCATGCTCTAGAGCTCTAGAGCACAAAAGTTGGTAGAATTGATTTCTTATACTGGATAGGAGATTAAATAGTTGCTCTGAGAAATGCTGGGTTTACCCTCTGTGGCTCAGCTTCTTATCCAGAAGATCAGAATATGATCATCTGGCCTTCTAGGTGCTATCCAGAGAACTGGAAAGTTTATTAACCACAGGCAGAAAACGAAGACACTGGGAACACAGAAGATGGTATGAAGAGATACACAAAATTCTATATTGAAAGCAGAGCATGCATGGTTTACACAATAAATAATGCAGAATATATGTGCTGAAGTGAAGAAGAATAAACAACTAACATTTTATGTGCACCAAATGTGGTCTCCATTCTTTAGAAAAAGACTGATTATTAATTTAATGAGTGTCATCATATGCACACACATGGACCAAATCAAGATAACCTACACAACTTGATTCTGGAAATTCCTGATTTTTTTTTTTTTTTTTAAATTTAAGTTTTCCCCTGGTATTCTTCTAGCTTAAGGCCTTTTCTTTGTTTCATTTTTAATGTAAAAAAGCCCGCTTCTGCCTGGCGGTCGGAAACATCCAGAGCTGTGGGGCTGTGCGAGCATCTAGTGGCCAGAGGAAAAACTTCAGCGCCACGTCAACTTCGGCTGGGGTTTGTCTCGAAGAGAAAGTAAAGTTCCTAACTATGGAAGCAAACGAGCAAACTTGAGTCAGGCATTCGCTCTGAAAATAAAGGAATTATTACTTTATTAGAACGATGACTATGAAATGTTGAAATCGGATTGTATCCGTGCCTGTTTTCTGTCCCACCCTATATACCTTCTTGTGCATGTGCTGAAACTATCACTTTGGTTTTCTGCATTAGACAGGAAAGCTTAGAAGTTGCCAGGGGAATACTGCCTTATTGAAATGTTTGCAATATTTCACCTCTCACATGATAAAACTTCATTTTCCTCTTTTCTGAGTCATTAGTGTTTTCTCAGAAGTTGCAGTAGCCAGTAGAAAACAGAAAAAACAGCTACGCTATGTTTTATCATACTGAGGCTATGCAATATTTTCTTAAGGGAGACTTATTTGTGGATGGTGATGTATTAATTTAATTTACAAGCATCACTTCCAGTCCAGATTTGTAGGAACTTGGCAATGTAACTGGAGTTGCATTTCCAGAGAAGAGAGTAATGCAGAAGCAGACATACAGTATACATGTAAATCATTTCTCATTCTGAACAGTCACACTGTCAGTGGGATTTTCAAACACACTCAGCACAAACTTCCCATGTTTCCCTGAAAGTCAAAGTTCTCATTCAGATGAATAGAACCAACACTAACTGCCACGGGTAATATTAAAAATAATTTGATACTGTCTCTTGCCCATAAAAATAGCTACTCCCTTCTCCTTATTTGCCTTACAAGGGCTGTGGGACTAAACAGGGAGTTTAGTCAATTCACCTAGACACATGAAGAACATGAGCATCAGCATATTTGGCTCAGAATTCAGCAGAGACTAAAATTAGTGTTCCCATCAGAAATGGCCTTAGTTCTTCACTTTATATATCAGCTATCAGTGAGTTTTCTTTCTTTTTCACAAGTCACCCGGTCAGAGCATTCAGAGAGTTTTATTCATCACCTTTGATGCATTAGTTCCTTCACCTTAACAGGCTAACCTAAGCAAGTAGCCATGCCCTTGTGAGGCAGCATCAAGGTGACAGGCAGCACATCTGTACAGGATGCCAGGAGCCCCACAGCACAGGAAACTTCTAATGTCAGCTGATCCTACCAGTGGCACCATCCCTTCCTTTGTTTTGTGTGCTCCTAAAATAAATATCAAATGGTGTTTACCCTGTGATGATAACAGACTGCAGCCACTTAAACCCCAATCCAGGGCACTTTTCATACTTTTCTTATATTGCCTAACCTTGAGATCCAGCAAATTCTTTATTTTTTTTTTCAGAAATTTCTTAAGTAGGTGTGTTGTGGGAGACAGATTGTGGGGAGACATAGACAGTGCTGAAGGCAATCTTGCCCTTGATATATTGCAGCTGTGTTAATTACCAAAGAGTGGGAACAGCCTTGCCCTCACAGCTATGGGTGTGATAAAAGAGTGAGTTAGCAAGGAGGGAGACAATTGGAGTCTGTTGGCTGTTCTGTGAGGAGGAAGGGATAGGTGGCTGTGCTAGGGACAAGAAGGAGTGAGCTGGAACTGCAGAAGGAACAGAGAAAACTTCAGAGAAAGAGCTGGAGCTGTGTGGAGCTGCCCTTGGGAGACTAAAGAGAAAAGGTATGACAGGCTTTTAGATAGCAAGGTGATGATGCTTGAAGCCTTCTGATATTTTACTGAAACACGGAGTGTTGTGCCTGTCTTGACAATCACGGTGTGTTAATTTATTTTCTTTTGAAAAAGCATTGAACTCTTTATGGATTAGTCATCCAGTTGACTACAGCATGGCAATATCTTAGGCAGGGCCACTGTTCCCATTGAAGTTACATATGGACAACTTAGATAGATGTCAGATATTAATCTGTAGTAAGAAAATTTTAAAATCAAATCAAACAGATGTATTATGAAGTGAAGGTAAATATAAATCTTAATTATTTGTCATAGATGAACCATGTCCCACAAATTTCATGTGCAATTTATAAGTATGATGATATTTTATAAAATGTGTAATACACAACTTCATGTTTAAATTGCTTTTTTTTTGGGAAAGATGTTTTAAAGCTTTAGGCTTATTTTGTGTATGTTTCTGTTGCAAAGTCCTTACATAATCTACTTCTGCCAGACTCAAGCTAACTTGATAAACATCCTCAGAAGATTTCATTAAATAACATCCTATAACTGGCAGAGCAGTAGAAGATGTCGTTGAACACACACCAGCTGTGTTTATATCAAGGCTCTGATCCACAAGTTGATAAAGCACCAAAATATTCATTAACTTCAATGAGCACTTCCCATCTTTAGAAGTGCATAATCAAAGATGTATGAATTATGACCCAGATTTTCTGGAACAGTTTTATGCACTTATCTTCCAGCCTTATTTTAAATCTGTCTATTTAAGTCTTTTTGGTTGATTTGTAAGTCTAAACTGTTTTACTCTATGGGAAAAAGTATCCATAGTAATAAAACTATAGAAGGACATTTTTCTTTAGAAGCATTCAGTAATTGCAGTCATTCAGCCACTGACAGCAAGCTGCTCTACTGATGTATTTATGAAAAATGGAAGTTTGGTTTAGTAGACAATTTGCATTATGATAATTTTTCTTACTTCAGACTTGAAGTAAGGAATTTTTGCTTTGCTATCTTGTACTCTAGTGACATAAGAAACTTCACAGCTGCTAAAAATAGCCATAGGATTGCTTTGGGAGCATTTTCCAGAGGCACTGACATGGAAAAAGAGATGCATTAGACCCTTCACTCCTGCCCTTCGGGCTGCTGGCAGGGGAGGCAATTGGGCAGCCGCAAATATAGACAGGGCTCCCTAAGCTGCAGTGCCCCCAGGCTGCTGCTGCACTGGTGCGCATGTGGGGAGCCGATGTACGGCGCTAAGCTGGAACGAGCACGCCAACCTGAAGAAAACACTTCTTAAAGAGAACAAAAGGCTGTACTCAAGGAGTTACCTACTTCACTGAGGCAGTGAGGTCGTGATCTCCAGCAACAGTGGCTCGGAGCTCCCCAGACTGCAATAATTTTGAATAATTTAATATACATTTATGTGGAAAGGTACATGGGTTGACGTAATGACCCAGCTTAAACCCTGATGGAAAAAACATACGCTGGATAGCAGAATCAGGAATCAAAGTCATTTTGAAGATTGGAGATAAGCGCTGGGGAAAAAATGAGAGAAATCTGACAGACAAGCATCGGCTAAAAAACTCAAGCAAGAATAATACATCGTATAACTGGGGTAATAATAGGCAGAAAATGGCATTGTGCTGTTGTGGATTTTACATTGAGTGGAAGTCTTCCTGCTATATTGCCCTAATATTAAGAGGGGAGGCTGCAGCAGGGCTACTGTCCTTGTGCCCAGACTGGGACACTGTTTACAAGAAATATTTGGTTTTCCTGGAAGAAATTCACATGGGATGGACAAAAATGAAGTTACAGAGTTTCTCACTTTGTGTTTTGTGGCTATCTATGTATTTGTCCTTTAATAACCTTTAGCACAGTTTCTAGTGTAAAGGCCATTACGTTTCAACTGCTGCAACTTCCTTTATGTGACTGCACAGGCCACAAAGGCCAAGTTCCTGAATAATGGGCACAAAAGTACATCACAGTGATCACTTTTGGAGATATTATGTTGCAAATAAAACTGTCTTCTCTTGTGTGTGTATCTATTGGTATGTGTAAGCATAAAGAATGAAAATGCTATTATGATATTTTTAGGGGATTAAAATGCATTTTAATTAATGGTGTAACAGCAGATGTAGTGCTGTTTTCTGCATCATTTATCACACTTGTGGCAAGAGCAACCAGGGACTACGATTCTGGCAGAAATTGAAGTGACTGAGGGTTGTGATGCCTAGCTCAAGCTAAATGGAAGTAGCTCTTTCATCTTGTAAGGACAATTTTGGATTCAGTCTCTAAAATTAATGTGCTATCTATTCAAATGCAAACAGTAACATAATTGCATATTCCTAATTAAATCACAGTACCTTATCCTAGAAAACAAGAACACCTTGTTAATTTCAATCAGAATCAATTGTGGAACTAATCAACAATATTTATTTGCAGATTAAATCGGTATTTCTGATCTATATTCAATTGTAGATCAGAAGTGACATCTGACATTTGGAAAGAAGTTAAATCTTGTCATTATGTCTTAGGCCTTCCAAGTCTGCTTATTGTGCTTTATGATACAGTACATAACATCAGGCATCAAACGATCTGATAAAGGTCTTTGTATTTCTCAGTAGGGAAAGTTGATTGTATTTCCAGAATACTGCCACAAAATCTGTACTCCAAAACTGTGTGAACAGTTCAACACACAGCTTCATTTTCTCCTAACTGTTTCTCTGTGTGTAGCATGGTACTGTCCAGCCAGCTCACACTTTAGGGCTCTGACATATTTAAAAACCAGTCTTACCAAACTGAAATGCTTAAGTACTATCTGCACAGTAGCCTGCTCTTAATTAAAACAAGGCATTGCTCTTGTAGAAGTGTGACCACGAGAGGGCACTTCGCCAGTTGTGATGATAACGTCTCGCAAGTGCTGTACCGCTCCATAATAGACTTTTATTTTTGCTTCCTCTGCCTTTCCCTGTCTTTTTCAATCACCTTTCAGTAACCTTATTTGTTAGTTAAATGACATCATTCTCCAGGCAGGCTCTTATTCATCTCATAAGTGCTATCTCAAAGCAGAAAAAATAAAAGCAGAGATGATCATCAAGCTAAGATGTAGTGTGTCTGTTTCCACTTGGAAAAGGAAGCAAGGGAAGAAAGGCAGATAAACAATATTTGTGGAACAAATAAGGTAGAAGCATGAGGGGAAAAAAGAACAATTATAGTAAGTAAAAGCCAAATCTGAAAAAGTATAAAGTGTGTTATTGCAAAAATCAAAATTTCTAAGGTTTTTTAAAGTACTCAAAAAAGCAGCAATAGTTTGAGAATGATAAATGAAAAAAAAAAAAAGAATTAATGCAGTATTGTTTTTTCCTAAGTATCACATGGGATATTAGTTTACCAATGGCCACAACAACAGAGTTGAAGAGATTGAGATTGCATTGAGGTTGAGAGGTATTCACAGCTTGATCTGGCAATTTAAAGACTTTTCCTCTTTGGCCTTTCCTCCCAGTTCCCTCAGAGCACAGGTTAGAAACTGTGTTTTCCATGCGGATGTACAGCCTAACTGATTAAATTGTGGAACATTTTACTTGCCCCTGAAGTGTTTATTCCCTAGACTTATTAGTTTCCTATTGTTTTAAAATGGTCATATTATCCTGCAGAATTCTCTTGGAACAATGGTAGCAAAAATGACTTCTCTTGCTTTAGAAATAAACTAAATACTGCTATTGATGACATGAGTAGGAGTTAAAATTTTGTAAGCAAGGAAGAGCACACAGTGCTAAAGGCAGAAGCAAAATTAGGTTAGCTAGTCAGCATGTTTATGATCCCACTTAAAATTAGATTTATGCTTTGCCAAAGGATTCTTGTCTCTCTTCTTTCCCATGGGATAGTAGGCCCTTATAATTCTTAGGATGTTACTGAAACTCATTAGAGGTACTTAGTTAATTGGTTCTTGTTAAAGATATCTTCTGAATTTCTCTCTCAGAGCAAATATTTAAACCAAAGAGTAATGGTTGCTTTACCTGATATTAGTTAGGGATGATGCAATTTGCAGTAGCAAATTGCTATGTTCTCCCACTGCACTCAAAATCAAGGAGAAGCAAGATTAGACCTACTTTATGTATACTAGTAGCATTTTTAAACAGTATTACTACTCAAGCATGATGTTACTACCTGGAGGTAGATGGATATAGGTGCATACATCTGTAATTCAATTATCTAAATAAGGGATAAGGTATTCACAGCTTTCAGTCCCTATTTAATCTAGTTTGCAGCTTAAGGAAGGGAACTCTGTGCCACTTGGCAGTGAGTGTATATCTAAAAGATTATCTTTTCAGTAACTGAAAGGTTTTCTTTTAAAGGAAGTTCTGAATATGCTTGAGTACACAATATCCAGCCTATCAGACAATCAGTTGGCACCTTCAGTTCAGACTGCTAGTTGGAGTACACCTGCATGTCTAAAAGGAGAGTTTACTTCTCTCGACTGAGGTTTCTTTGAGCTACCACAATGAAAAAAACTAATAACAACAGGAACTTACTGTCTGTGCAAGCCTATCCTACATACTTCCTTGTATCTCACTTCTTTTTCTAGAAACAACCTTACTATGAATCCTTACTGGCCTACTAAATTGACAAAAGAGCATTTTGGGATTCTGCCACCTGTATATAACTCCTATTCAAAGCTGGAGACGAGAAGCTGCCATCCCAGCTGACACTTTCTCTGCTGACACAGTGACAGTGCAGGTTTGCCAAACAGCACTGTGAGAGGGCAATTAGCAACCCTCCCTCACCTCCCAAGCCATCACCTGCTCAGATGAAGGGGAGCTGTCAAAAACCAATTCACTTTTAGCAATCAACACCTGCAATCAGGTCAGTGGCTTTGCAGCATAAGATGTTTCTTGCTATGCCCAAGAAACTAAAGTTTGTCTTGCTTGCCAGTCTCTCTTGACAGTCTTAATAAGACTTAGTGCAACACAATTTCTTGCAATTTAATTACCTCCTTTGCAAGCAAAATGCTGCAGAAGAGAGGTTCATATGCTGCTGTTTTCTCCAAAGATGGAGCCATAGCCATCTATACTCTCAAATTTGAAAAGGTTTCTGATAGGCCAGAGATGATGTATCAGTCCTTACATGAAGCTTTCCAATATCCTTTATGATGTTTCGTGACTGTCTCTAAGTTATTTTGTAGTGAATATTATGCCCCAGATAGATGTTTAGACAGAATGCCTTGCAAGCACAAGGTGGTTCAAATCTAGCATTTGGCTGGGTAAAATAAACAAGCCAATGAGAGCATAAAATTTAATATCAACTTTTACAAGACTTTGTAGATAGTTTTAAGAAGCCATTATGATTGCCATTGCCCAAGGTAGAACTGCCAGAGTAGTGTAATGTGTCATTCCTCTTCAGAAACTTAGTAATATTGTGACTTTACCAGATTTAGTATAACTAAAGTGAATGAGCTGCTAGAATCTATAAAACCCACCAACCTCCAGATTCCTGACTTTCTTACTCAGCACACAGGTCTTATAAAAGGATGGTTTGGTAGATTGCCCAAATAACATGGAATGAGCTCTGTAGTGTAAATTTGTTTGGTCAGGATAAAATGAGTAATTTCTAATTCTTTTCCTAGGGACAGATAAGATGATTTATACAGGTAAAAAGAGGTAGAAATTCTTGTATACAGGATATTTTTTGTAGCATTCTCACTGCAAGCTGCCAACCACTAGTCTGAAGAAGATTCCAAATACAATTTTTGTACATACAGATCTATATCTCTCTTGATATAGAGATCTTTAGCTCCCTACCTAAATATAAAATAGATGTCGATAGAGATTATCGGAATTATGTTTATGCATTGTTATATAGAATAGTGTTATTGATCTACATAGTTATCCGCATATATTGTCAGAGATATATGAATAAGTATGGATTATACATGATTATCTAGCTATATGGTTTCTCTATTTCATTATAATTTATCTATTATCTGTCGTTGTTAGCATAATTATTGGTTACTCAGTTTAGAGGCTGTACCTTTTTGTCGCAGGTATTATGTAATGCACTACAGCAAATTCTATGCAGCACTACTAACCAGCATCTGTCTCCAAGGCAGAAAATGAGGGTCAGCTCATCTTCACAATGCTATTCAAAGAAGTGAACAAAGATTAGCTTCAAGCTACAGCAAATTCCCTTGGGGTTGCTGAGGCAGATGGGCTATGTTTCAAGTCAACTTGTCAATGCAGCAGTATTTCAGCCCAGAAAAACACTCGCTCAATAAAGACTCAACCAGAAAAGTCAACATAGTGCCTCACGCAGAACTGTAATTCCTTTTCCAAGTTAGGGCTAAACTGATAAAACTGCTCATAGATAAATCTCTGATTTTTTTCAACCCACATCAAGCATTTTATCATCAAACAGTCATGCACTGGACACTGCACAAACACCAACACATACTCCATAGAGCTGGATGGCTTCTTAAAAGTCTGGAGAATCTTATCCAGGCAGCTGGAAAGTTGCCTTTGGCATCTCAGGGCCAGCTGCCTACCTTTGGATGACTTTTTTTTTCCCTGTGCTCAGTCCTTTTTGAGTCTGTGGCAGATTATAACCTTGACCAGGGAGACAGGTACATGAAGACCCCAATCAGTAGAAGAAAAGTAATGTCTAAGTATTTTCAGCTTTCAAATGTGGCAATAATTTCTTATTTTTCTTCACTTGTGAGGTTCAGCATGCCAATAATCTCCAAAAGCATATCTATATACAGACACCTCAGAAATGTTTTTTATGCCTAAGCTGTACTAAAGTGTAAACTTTAGTTAAACATGTTTAACTCCCTTCAGACCTAAATGGGATTTTTTTCTTCCCACAGGAGCTGGAGGGGGCTGTGACTTGGACAGGGCCCTGAGCAGGTCAGCAGGCACTGATTACCCCAGTTAGCCTCACGTGGGCTCCCACCCATCCACCAGCCACCCTTAGGCCCTGGAGCTGTGTTTAAACCTCAGGGGATAGGGTTTAGACCTTGCTGGAACTGGAGCGTCTGTGTGCTGTCCTGGGGTTTAGGCAACCCTGGAACTGCTGGCCATGGGCACCCTGGCTCTTCTTTCTCAGGTACAGCATGTCTGTATGCTTTTTGGGGGCTGGGGGAAGTGTTTACTGCCCTCTTGCCATCCCAGCCTGCTGCCCTTCCCTGATGAGGGATTTGAGTCCCCTGTCAAAATAAACTTGGGCTGCTGCTATGGAAATGAAATACCAATTTTGTATTAAGTCTTCAATCCCTTGCTGAAAAGAGCCTGATTTGTGCTAATTCCTGTGGTAATTGTAAATGGAGAGAAACATTGGATGCAGAGTGAAAATGAATAAGCCTAGATAATAGGCCAGAGAAGGAAAGGAAGCTGCAGTTGAAGAGAGCACAGTGACTCACTATTTACTACCTACAGGCTACAATAAGTAAAATCACTTTTTTTCTGTGTGGGTGCTAAGAAAATGCATTGCAACATCAAAATTGTCTTGCGTGCATTGCCTCAATGGCCTTTACTAGGGACTAAACTGCAGTAAAGACAGGTCTTATTTGTCTAGTGTTGGGTAGTGTAAATGGTAGTTCAATTAATATACTTGCTTCTGTTTCAGAAACAAGTACCTGGTTTATCTGGTATGTGTACATCACATAGAGCAAGTCTCCAGGGCTGTGACATTTGGAGATATTCTGTGGCTCTGCAATTAAATCCTCACCCTGCCTAAAAAGACTTCAAACCAAAACCCACCCAATGAAACTCTTTAGATGGACAACTTGTGATAATCTTGTCATACTTTATGTACGATAGTCTGATTCTAATTTAGCAATTCTTCTGGATAGCCTACAACTTCTACCAGAACTTGGTATACTGTAGGAGAAGGGAGTACAGGTGACCTCACCCCTGATAAGTAACAGCTGTGTTAATTAGACAGTACAGCCTTGCCCTGATGAGTCACAGCTATATCCAATAAGGATGACTGAGATAACAGAGGGGGTTGGCTGGTGAGGGGATGATCATCATGGAAGAGGAACCTTGAAAAGCATGTGAAGGAGACAATCATGAAGCAGGATCCTGGGGAGAGAGTCACTGCTCTGAGGCCAGGCTGGGTCTGCAGTTAGAGCCTGTTGTTGGAACCTGCAGTCACAGTCTAGCTGGGTAAAAGCCTGCACTCAGAGTCTGCAAACCAATACATGCAGTCAGTTTAGCAGGAAATAACCAGCAGTCAGAGGCTGCAAGGGAACCCTACAGTAGGAGCTTGCTGCAGCCAGAGGCAGTGAATAGTTGGAGTCAGGACGGCAGCTGTAAAGAGGAATAAACCAGGATCCTTTTTATGCTGTGTTTAACAAGAAGTCTGTGCCTCAGCTTGTTTTTACCCTCTAATAAGAGGGCTGCCACGACAGTATACCTTCCACAAAGATCTTGTCTTGATTTAAAGAATTCACATGGAGAGGAACCTGATGTGTTTGATCTAATTTTTGTTGCAGCTTTATCTGGTAGATCGAAGAGCTATCTTACCCTACTTGATATTTTTACCTCTTAATATTTTTATTTTTTTCTGCCTGTTTTGTGGTAGTAGCACCACCATAGTTGTGTTGGGTGGTACACGGTTACTTTTGGTCCCCTTCAGGTCATGCCATACGATCCTGAGTTCATTCAGAGTCAGTATTCCAAAATAGCTCTTCTCATTCTAGTAGTATGTCCTGGCAGTTTGGGTAGAAGACCTCCTGTCTTCTGTATAACTGTATTGAATTCTGAGTAGAAGGGGCTGATATTTAGTGGGAGATCCAGAAAAACTGTACGACTTCCCTGTCTCTGTAATATGCTATGTCACAGATCTGTCTTCTGTAACATTTTATAACAGCAGTTTTATTTTGTCCTGTAAGATCCATAGCTAAGATACCAGTAATCTATCAATTGTAAAAAATAAAAGTAGATGTAATTTAATAGTTATATTAAGTCTCGCTCTTCCTCTGTGCAACACAATTTAAACCTTGAACAGTCACTCAGCAATTCTTTTTGTTTCTCTGGGTGTTTCAGCAGCTCTTCTTCTAAATAACATATTAGGTCTTAGACAAACAAATACTGTACTTCTATATCTATTTTTACTATCCTAACTTTCCTTTGGTGTCTACCCATAATACTGCTTCTCTCACCAACTTCAGCGAAAATGATCTGGGCTAGCATAAACGTGTTTAACATTGGATCACTGCAGCTGGATCAGCTGAGGAAGAAAACGTGTGGCTTTGACATATCAGAAGGGAAATTGGGCTCTTGCAACTCAGGAAGTGAAGCTATGACTGGTTAAAGGCAGGGAGAGGCAGCTTCAGCTGCAAACAGGGTGAGCTATGACTGCAGGCTCGGTTCACTGAAGATAAGTGTCTCCAAATCATCCTTTTGGCTTAGATTTGACTTATTCCAGCCAATGCGTGCCAGATCAGGTGATGTAGTGCTCTAAGAATATCAAAACAATCAAACAGTATAGAGCTGGCACAAGCATAGCTTGACCTATTTGCACCAAATTTATATTGCCATATAGAGTCAGCAGCTGAGAACAGGCTAGGCATTAACAAAAAACTCCAGGCTTTATAGTGATAAGGAAATATCATTTCCACCCTTCTGTAATTAAAGGGCAAAAGATGCCAAAGCCCTTTGTCACAGGGCACTTTAAACTTGAGCAGCCTATAGTCTACTGGCACATCTATGTATTCTTTACCTGACTCCAGAAAAGCTCTTTGCTCAACCATGGAAACTAAGCTTTACATGCCTAGGATAATTCTGTAGGATTCATCTGTGTTACTTACTGGAGACTTTACAGCACACTGCAAAAGATAAACACTCAAGATATATGGTATTAGATATTCTAATTGAGGAATATTGATTATTTTTTCCCTGTTTGTATGTAGGGCCTATACATATGTAAGTATGTATGTCTGGGCTTGAATCTGCTTAAGCTGTCTTCAGAAATGTGAGAAGTTCAAAGAAAATTCTGTGTTTATCAGGAGGTCTTGTTCTGGAATTTGTTCAACATTTCTGAATAGTGGAAGATTCTAAAAATAACAGTGCAACTTGGGTTTCATCTGTAATTAAGTGTCTTACTTGGTGAAAATTGAATACTTCCTTGGGGAAAGAAGATTTTAAATCACCCTTGGCTTGGATAACACTCATAGTAAGAAAGCAAGTTGTAGTGTCACAACCTATGTGCAAATGCAGGGTGATACTGTCCATCATGGGACTTGGATTTTTGAGGCCTCTAAACTGCCTCATGGACTTCAAAGTTCTTTATTTTCTGCTCCAAGCTTTCAGGTATAGCTTTTCATCCCTTTCTTTCCTGTAGAAGTACAACTTTCTCTTTTGGCTCTGATTCTCTAACGTGTGCTTCTTTATTGAAAGCTCAGCTGAAAGAAGGTGGCTTTGTAATTTAATACTTTCAAACTCCATGTCTTCAAAACTGTTTTGTTGCAATAAACCTTCAAAAGTATGCATTCAGCATGGGGGCACAGCAAGTAATGGGGTAATCATTCAGGGAGAGCCGAACTGCAACTCAGCATGAGGGTCAAAACAAAGTCTAGCATCTAAAGGCAAAGAGGACTTAAGTTGTAGGGCAAGCCTCTCTGTGCATAGGGAAGATGGAGATTTTCAGTGCCTATATTTGAAGAAAATAAATTCTGAAATGTCACATGACACCCTGCCCATTAGCAGCCCCTGGCTGTTTGAGGGCTGCAGACAAGTGAGTACCCCCTGAATTTAGAGCTCTGGGAGATGGGAAGGCTCAGTGGTAGGACTTCAGGGACTCTTTTTTCCTTCTGCTTAGTAGCCCTTCCTTGCTAAGGAGGCATCTGGACTTTGAGACATCAAGCTAGAAAAGGGGAAAAGGGATAGACTAGGGAGAAGTCATTAAAGATGCAATTTACGCCAGGTAAACATTGTTTTGACAATGTATGTAGTTAAACTGCACTTGGAAAATTATCCTTGCCCTTGAAATAAATAGTTGAGGTCGTATAATTGAATCTAAGTAGTTGCTAATCTTTACAAACATCACGGCCAGATAACAGTGTTTCTCTAGAAGTGCTGCTGTAATTTCCTTTAATGGTTTTTCTTTTAGCTGTGTCTAATAATATTTAATTTTTTCCTCGACTAGAATTTTCCATTGTTGCTAACAGCAGTTCACCTCAGAGGAGGGAGCATTACTGTAAACAGTGCTCCAGGCAGCAACTAACATTTAAAGCAGTCCAACTTCAAAGCAGGGCTCTGTGACCTCCTCTGTAAAACACCAGCAGCTTACTCCAGCACACTCGCTGCTGCTTCTGGCTGAGCTACTGCTACAGTTCATCTGTACTTAAAATAATCAGGACAGGCATTAGGGAATAACTGCTTTGGAGTAAGCCTAGAGCTATTACAAGCCTAGATTCACACCAAGAGCCATTTCAGAATGTCCAAGTGTAGTAAATGTCCACTCAAAGACAAGCCCTTAGCATGGGAAAGAAAATTCAGCAAATGCTTCTTGATGTGGGTGATCTCT
>VYZR01122608.1:19610-29798 GCA_013400675.1 Oxylabes madagascariensis
TCCCCTTTTCAAAATGTTTTCCTCTATACTTCTCCACAGTATGCTTTTGTTTATAAAATTATTATAAGCCTGGCAAAAATGTATAATGACCCAAACCACAAAAAAGAGAAATATTATGAGAGTTAGCATACAGACCCAAACTGCCCAAATAGTTACCTGAAGAAAATCATCCCCCATTTGAAATTATTCTTCTGTGAAGAAGGTCACTGAGGCAAGAATGAAGTTTTCCATGTCATAAATCATTAATTAAGGTACTTGAAGAATGAATCCTGGTATATCTTAACACTCTAATGCTTTGTAACCATTTCTATCCAGAAAAAATATAATTAAAAATTTCTCCTTCAATCATGTAAGTAGTGAACATAAAGTTTCTCAGTATCTGATTTCATAGTAAAGTAATTAGTTTTCAGTTACTTTAAAGCTGAAATGCTCGCTTGGGTAAAATTTATCATTAATGTTTGTAAAGGGGAAAACATTTTGAAAAGGGGAGATAATCAATTACTGTTCAGAAATCTGTTTCACAACAAGTTGGCAATGAAAATGTATGAAGATGAGGTGAAAGAACAAACAATATAACCCTGCTTAATATCAATACTGTAACTATACTGTATAATACTGTAAAAATTCCTAACATATTTTCAAGTATTTGTGACATTTGAGCAAAGTAAATTTTAAAGCATCTAAAAACTTCAGTAGCTTCAGCTGTACCAGTGTTGTGAGTAGCACTGCCATTTATCTCTTATATTTGTATGTACGTATATTTTGTCTGAAGAGCTTTGGAGCTGGTTTTGTAGTCCAAAGTCTTCAATGAGAAGACTCTTCCTGTATATCACTTCATATGTAAAATATGTCCTATAACCGTTCAAAAAGCTCCTATATCACTTTGACCTGTCTCCTTGCAAATTAGACAAGTCAGATAAAATCATAAATTTAAGGTTTATATATTCTTGCAATTAAATACTTATTACAATTATATAATATATTTGATGTCAAACTTAGATCCATATATTACTGTCATTGTCCCTATTTCTATATAGCGTAGAAAGTGAACAAAAATAATCATTATTCATTTTTAAGTTAATAAGAACTTCAAATTAATACAGAGTAGTTATACAGTTAGTACTATACAATTATGTAGCCAGTGAATTTATAAAATTCTGTCAGTGCTCATGTTCTGTATTAATTCCCCTTGTTCATATTAAATATATGTTGTTGACAGCCAGTGGTTTTGCCACTTTCAGAGAAGTGTAGAAGGTAATAAATAGCCATCAAGAAAAAAGGAAAGTGAGTATTTGTTTTCTCTGCACTTTGTTGTGTTAGTTTGAGCACTCCATCTTCACTCTGATGATCTCCTGAAATGACTGATCAGCTCATATGAAAAAGAAGTTTCACTCAGAAGAAGATATCCTCCATGCAGCTCTTCTCAATTCATTCTGGCAGGATTTGTGCATTAAAATCTCCAAACTTCCTTTATATGTCTTGCCTAAATCAATTTATCCACTGTCTACCATTTTCTTGCCCAGCTTGTCATTTGGGAGGATGTTCCAGGAACATAAAGTGTTCTCACTTTCTTCTCTTACGCCTCTCATTTCATTCCTATTTTATTGAACCATTTTCTATGCATGTCATAGGCTCCAGCAACAGTTCCGAGAGCTGTTTCTCTATCATTCTCCTAAATATGTTAGCATGTCAGTATTTAATAAACCATACAAGTGGCAGCTGTCTAACACAATGTTTTATTCTCTAGATTAAGATACATATTATCATCACCATTTCAAGTTTGTTTCTCAGAATTATTATTCTCTCTGTTAGTATTCACTGTCTTGACTAATGTTGTGATTTCTTGCCCTATATGCATTCCTTTCTCAGAGTAATGCCCATAAATTTGCCGAAACAATAATGCCATTCTCTTTAGAACATTATGTACATGAGAGACAATTTATATGACAATAAAGGTATACAAAATTCACTACACACTTTGGCAATAGTCATGTCCCCCACTCACCTCAACATCTTACTTTATTCCTATCAGACATGTAGCCTTGCTTTTCATCTTTTCAAAGTTGATTTTATGTGTCTTGAAGCATTGCACATCTTCAGCACATCTGCTTAACTGCCATCTTTAGTTGGCATCACTTCTGTTGTCATGCATTTTTTCTTCATTAGATTTGATACTGTCTATTCTTCTGACAGTTGCCATCCTTAACTGTTTTTTCCAGAGCAAAAGACACTATTTTTTCCTTCTCCAAAGTCAATGACCTTTCTTTACACTTCTTTCTTAGGTAATCTGTTCTGCTGTTCATTATTTTCTTTTGTTGTTGTTGTTGTTCTGAAAGAAGGAAAGTATAAAAAAACCTTTACAGCCTTCCTATCCCATTTTTCATATGGGCTCCCTCAGCCACTATCTGCCTGTTTCTGCATCATAGCTATTCCTAATCCTACTTCACCTATGTCCAAAATCCAATTCCAGATGATCAGCAGACTGTACTTCTTCATGCAAGTGAGAAAATGGAGACATGAGTCATTCCTGAATTACCTTTAAATTAATTATGGTAGTTTGTTCTAATTTTTATGCACAACAGAAGGATGCTGTGAAGATGGCTGCAAGTGGAACATGAGTGTGCACAGCATTCAATACAATGCTAAGAACAAAGCATCAGGTCCTCCATTATGTCCCCCACTCTGTTAACTCTTGAAGATTCTGAACTTGTTTTACACAATTTAAATAGCTGGAGTTTGTATACATGGACTCGTAACACATTAACCCATTTGCTTCCATCAGCAGCTGCTATTGACTAAACCAAGTGTCTGAAAAAATAACATTTTTGAGATGTCATACCTGTCATTCCAAGTATACTGTAAGATGTGGATGAGCCCAGCAGAAAAGCTTGAAATCAGAGATAAGGGAACTTTTCTAGAACCCCGTAGAAAGTTCCTACCTAGATGTCTCATTTTACAGAATATTTTCTGACACTGTGATGAAGTGTTAATATCTGTGGATTTAATTCCTGTGTGCATAACATAAAATTGTTTCACTTCTCACAAGAGTCCTTATAGCTTCCTTTGAACCTCTTCACTGAAACTTGATGCATTTTTCTTTAATTTTAATTTGATGGTGATTCTTCAGGTCTATGGCACTGTCATAAAATATCTTGTTTAACCACTGGTACCTGAGGTTCCCCAAATACAATGCTAAGAAAGCAATACTGCATGTGTGATGAGTAAACTGATAATCCATTAAAAATTCAGTTTGAAGAATCACATTATCAATGTATGTAATTCTGATGATATGGAGTACACATGAAAAGGTGTCTTCAGAAAGAATCTAAATGAAAATGCAAACTACTGAATGGAAATTTATCTAAAGGGAATGAAAATACACTATATTGTTGCTTTTTATCTCCTTACCCCCACAAAACAAAACAAAAAAAGAAATAGAGATTGATAAAAAAGAGATTTTGTGGGGGAAAGTGGTGGGTTGGTTTTTTTTTACAAATATGCTTACACTGCAGAACTGGACAAATAAATGAACTCACCTTTTCTTGACATTACATGCATTCATGCGTACTTTGCAAGCTGGTATAACTAACAATATTACAAGTACTCCCAAATAGTTTAAGAATAGTTCTATCCAAGAAAGAGACAGGAAGGAACTCAGGATATCAATGAGGACTTGAAGATAAAAGTATTTCCATCAGTCCAAATTATGCTGATCTTCCCTCATTAAGGTTCATTCTTTTCCCTTTCTTTTTTTTTCCTTCCTAGGACAGTTAATTGGTCTGATCACAAACAGGGCTTTGTTTAGAGATTCCTTTCTCTTAGGCCCAAAAGCGTCTTGTCTGAACTTCTGGATGATGAGAATGAAGGGTCTGAAATGATAATTTCTTCACTGTACCTACAGTGTACCTATTGAACTACCAACAATGTTGATTTAGAGACTTGATGGAGAAGCCTCCATATATCAGGCATGTTATACCAATACTCAACTGTTGTCACAACTAAAATGGTAAACCTAATTTTCTTTTCTGAATGTGAACAGTTTTTTGTCTTTGACAGTGGTCTTTTTCAATACCTTTGTCTACTGGATTAGGCAGTTTGCCATTATCAAATTTATATTGCCATATGGTTGCATATTTGCCTATCACACAGTCATTACTTAAGCTTCTTTTAGATAAACTAATCCATTGGGAGCCTGCTGTACAGTACTGGCATACTGTAGGATGTAAATGAGACAAGGTTTGAAGGTGGAATTAACAACAGGAAATTAATAGTAGGCAACTGATATAGTGGGAAGAAATGAAATTTCAAGCACGCAGATCCTTCTGTTGGTCTGAATAGAATCAGCAACTTCAAGCTAAGTACAGATTTTGGGAGAAACTTTTAATTTTAACCTAATGTGGTAATCAGACGATTTGGGATAAGAAAAGTAATTGCACTACATAATCACCTGCCCTGTGACCAGAGAGGCAGATAAAAATGTTAAGAATTCCTCTGAGCTAAAATAAGAGAGGAAATTATCAGCTGTGGAACACTGATAAATGAGTTGAAGGGCAGCTGCAGTGGAGGATTATAATGTGCTGTAAAGCCACTATTTTATTTAGTCCATGATTTCAAGTGCATACAGCAGTTCTGAATTTTTGTTCCCAGGCTCAGCTGTTGAAGGTATTTTGTGGTTTCTCTGAGGCTGTGGGCTGAAAGGTCGAAGTTCTTTTGTGAAAAATGTTCCCCCACTGGGAAATGGGCTGTTAATTAAATAAAAGCTATTACTTCCTGCTACAAACCTTACTTCACTCTAAGGTATTTTTTTCAGGTCTCAAATAATTTTTCTTTTCTCAGTTTTAAGTTCTTTCTGTTCTTTTCTTTCTTTTAAAGAAAAAAAAACAGTGTGTGTATGCTATTGTGCTGAGTTTATGCTGAAACATTAAAATACCCTCTTTATATACCTACCTGATTTTCTTGCTATACATGTGAGGGCTAAGTTCGTCCTCTTAGCTGTAGTATGGCATTAAGTACAGTTGTTTATTTGATTACTTAAGTATAGTTTCAGCTTTCAAGGAAATACTCTCCCTTTGTAAATGGGCAACTTAGAATTTTTACCTTGTTAAAATTTCACATTTTATATTCATTCAAAGACACAGTTTTCTTCAAAATCTTATTCAGGGCTAACTTCAAAGTACTACTATTTCATAGCAATTTTCCTTTGCAAACAGTCTTCTGAATGGAACATAAAAATCCAAGTGTAGAAAAAAATTGTTATTCTTTTCCAAGAAGACGAAAAATAATTTCCATTGCACTTACTACTGTCAGGCAGGAGGCAGACATGCTCTCATTATTCTGCTTGGTCTTCTTAGCTGACATTGTTCCATTTATTACTGACCTGTGGGAAGGTAAACAATAGAAATGTATTGACTCAGTGCCGTAGTAGTTTTCATCTTACTGTAAGTCAGGGTTTTTTTAAATGTACTGTAAAAACAATATACTTTTTTGCAGTGTATAAACTTGTGTGGCTTTAAAAAGCACTAAATGACAGATTTTCGACTTTGGCATGTTTTCTGTTCATTATCTTAAAAAAATAACATTCACAGAGAATTCTCTTTAGCATGAGAGAGAAATTCACATGCTACCCGGGGATTAGAAGTTATTTCTTCCTTATTTTGCATAGTACTAGTATTGTCAAAAACCTCCTTTTTACAGATGACCCAAGATGTGCTGCTATGGGCCATTTTTACTACTGTCCAGAAATGAATATGGAAGTGCAAATTTTATTTTAGTGGAGATTCAGCTCACACCACAAATATTATTTCTGCTCAGTTCAAATGTTCACATAGAGTTGCAAGTTGTGTATGCCCTGATCATTCAAAACTGGAGAATTTTAAACTTCACAGCACCCCTTTGCATTCAAAACCACAGAGGACCATTTTAGGGCCACTACTCTTTAATGTTTTTATAAAAGATCTGGACTCATAAATTGAATGGACTTCAAGAAATTTTGCCAGTGATGCTAAAACAGAAGAGGCTGTGGACTGCCTCAAAGGTAGAGGGGCCTTACAGAGAGATCTGCATAGGTTGGAGAGCTGGGCAGTCACCAATCATATGAATTTTAACAAGATTCTCCACCTGGGACAGGGTAATCCCTGTTATATGTACAGACTGGAAATGAGAGGCTGGAGAGCAGCCCTGTGGAAAGGGATCTGGGGGTCCTGGTCCATGGCAAGTTGAACCTGAGCCAGCAGCGCCCTGGCAGCCAGGAGGGCCAACCCTGTCCTGGGGGCATCAGGGACAGCATGGCCAGCCGGGCAAGGGAGGGGAGTGTCCCCTCTGCTCTGAGCTGGGACGGCCTCACCTCGAGTGCTGGGGTGTGCCATAATGTAAGAAGAACTTCTGAGTATCAGAGTGTTTCCAGGACAACCAAGTTGGTGCCTTAAGGGCTCAAGGGCAAGACTTCTGAGGAGCAGCTGAGGTCAGCCTGGGGAAGTGAAGGCTGAGGGGTGCCCTCATCACAGCCTACAACTTCCTCAAGATGGACAGTGCACACAGCTCTCTCATGACCAGCAACAGGACAGGAGGAAATGGAATGAAGCCATGTCTGGGGAAGTTCAGATTGGCGAGTTGGAAAAAGTTCTTCACTGAAACTGTGGTCAAGTCACTGGAACAGGCTCCCCGGGGAAGTGGCCAGGATCTGAAGCCTGTCAGAGTTCCAAGAAGCACCTGGTCATAGTCATATGGTTTAATTTTATGTACTCCTGCAAAGAGCAGGGAGTTGGACTTCGTGGTCCTTATGTGTCCCTTCCAACTTGAGGTATTCTTGGATTCTGTTTTGCACCAGCCTACCTTCTGCCAGCTACCTGGTAAAAAACGGTGTAAAGACAGAATGAATCACAGTCATCCAAATCTATCAGCTCCCAACCATCCCTCTGATCCATCACTAATGGAATCTGATTCTTTTGCAATGTTAATTCTTTTGCAATGACTCAGTCGGAAGGTGTTTCATTCTCTAAAGCCAGCATCCTTTTTTATTTGGACGATGTATGAAATCTTTCCAGGACATATTTTAAAAAACTGACCATACTCTGTCTCACTCTAAGATATATTAGCAGCATTATTAGATTTCTGGATGTACCTCAGAGATTGTATTGGTGAAGATGACTCTACTTAGAAATTAAGCTATCTTTAGTCTAGTCAAGATGTCAGTAAATATTCCTGTTCTCTGAGTTTCAAAAGAAGACAGAATCCAGAAGGCTGGATTACTTTTCTTTTCATGTGGTTTCTTTCTTTGTAATTGCCTCAAATATATCTGAAAGGACAAAACATTCTTGATCTATGTGGTACAGGAGCTCCAAACACACATATTTGGGAAAAGATCTCTTCTTCTGTGTCATTTAGCTTCCTATTTGTCCAGCTATCAGTTACTGCTGCAGAACCACAAGCTGATGAGTTTTACCAGTCTCCTGTGCACCAGCTCACATGAGGATTTCACAGTGAAGCTGAATAAGGTCTTCCACACACCTGACCTTTAACAAGAGATGCTGGGCGTAGTCAGCTGTGCCTTTAGGATGATGGTGGCATTTCTGATAATGTACTAATTTGTCATATCCATTGCATTCTTCTTTCATCCCCTGCTATCCATCTGATCAAGGATAAGCTAATCTGTCTCAACCAGTTAGACATCACCGCTATCTAGTCTTGGACACTGTATCAAAACATTTCTTGGCAGTTTGCAGTTTATTCCTCTACTACTCTGCTATTCCATCCCTTTTCTGAAATCTTCTATCTGTAGACTGCTTCAACAGTAGAAAGGCAGGGGATAGGCAGTAATACAGTCAGTTTCCCAGCACAGTGTTTTGTAGGAGAGGGTTTGTGTACCAAAGGACGGCAAACCACTCTGAATGCCTTCGGTCGTCAGCAGCAGTTAATGACTGAAAAGTACGGAGACTTTAGACACAGTAACCCTGTGTAATGATAACAGAGATTAAAGTATCACTCTGAACAGTGAGGATGCCTGCTTACTTATAGTTACAAAATGTTTTCATATCTAAATACTTTATAGTGGCTTTTCCACTGCAAAGGCCTTACATACAGGATTTCTCCATGGTGCAGGAAATCCTCATCAGTGTTTTGGAAATAATGAGAATGGGCATAATGCAAAACAGCATCTGTGTTTTCTGGCCTAGACATCTTAAAGGAACTTCCCTAATGTATATGATTTGTAACAGTTAGACTCCTTGACTCTATGGATGAGAGACAGCATCCACCAAAATCCTTCCTTCTCAAGTTAGTCAATAATTATGAGATCTTAAACTTCAGCTGAAGTCATGTGCAGGTGACTATCACTCCTGTAACCAGACAAACCTTTCAGGCATGTCTGGATCCATGTTAATCCTCTTTCCTTCATATGAGTCATTTGTGATAAGGAAACATAGACAAGATTAAATTTCTATTAGACAGATGTGTAACTGGTGGGAAAGCTTTTCTCAAGAAGCGATTAATTATGCTGTACTGTCAGACAAGATGCATTAAAGCACGGTCTCCAGGGACTATACAATATTTAATTCATGATTGAAAAGATGGAAATTAGCATTTAATGGTACTTATACTACCTGGAAAAATACTACAAGATATTATGATTTTAAGAAATTAGTTTAAGGATTTGGTTCAAAGAATGACATGTAATGACAATAAAGACGAATACCAACTTCTGTGTTTATGCAGAAATAATCTTTTGCATAAATGCAAGTGAGGGAGGACTGACTCAGCAACAGTCCTGGAGACAATAGGTGGATCACAAGTTGCATATGAGACACTATTATATTTCTATAAAGGATATAACTGTTCTACTGGGATACATAGAAAGGATTATTTATAAAGCATACAAAATGGTTCTTTTATTCCTCTTGACACTGGAAAAGACTTCTTTCTGGTTTGGAACACCACAACTGGAGAAGGATTCTGATGAATTGAACCGATTCCAGAGGAGAACAAAAGAGTGATCAGAAAGCTAGGAAATATAACTTGTGAAAAGATGTTGAATAAATAGAGGTTGTTTAATCTGAAGAAGAGGAAACTGAGGAAATATGTCTTTCAAATATAGAAGAAAAAAGAGAAGAAAACAAAGCTTTTTCCATGTTCTCTTCAAAACAAGTTCAGGCCAAATATTCACAGAAGTTTTCTAATTGTATTTTTGCTCTTAGATAATGAGGTATTGAGACACATTCTCTGGGGAGGTTGTGAAGTACTATCATGTCCTAGAAAAGGTAAATCAGATATCTGTGAAGGATTGTTTGAAATTTCTGCTGTAGCCCAACAGAAGATGATCTTTCAAGGTCTCTTCAGACCCATTTTCTATTAATGTCTATGATGTTTTTTCTCACAAGTTAAATAGTAAGGTCTNATATCACCAGCTGCACAAGTTCCTCGGGGGGCTTAAGTCATTACTCCTGCACATTATCTTCAGGTGTCCACTGACTGAATCAAGTAATTTCCTTATGCCTCAGACGCACGTGTCCCGAGCTAGTCCTCAGATGTGTTTTTCCCACTTACGACTTCATATGGGAAGCCAGATGAGAACCAATTTGGTTTTGGATCCAAATGGTTTCCTTCAAAAAAATGTGTTCCTACACACCTGTCATAAGCTTCTCCTGAACATGGTTTTGCCTCTTCATCTTATCTAGACAACTGGTATACTTCTATTCTTTCTTGAAGGGAGAAGTTTCTAGAGGCAGTGTGTTTCAGACTTTTGTTGTTAAGAGGCCTTTAACTTTTTGCCTTCACAGGACTAGGTGTTTGAGATCCAAAGTTGTTTGTGTCAGCAGCTGAGAGGTTGAAAGTCAGGAGTGCCAAGCAGGATAACCACCAGTGAAACCTGTTATGAAAACACCAAAAAGGAGCCTCCCTCCAAGATTAATATACATTCCACCAGAGCTCAGTCTAAATTAGTGGCTTTCTTGAGTGGTATCTCCATTGCTGACATTTGCTCAACTGCTACCGGGAGTTCCCTCCACACCTTTACCAAGTGTTTTGCCATTTCAGAAGCAACCAGGTATAATACCAGTGTGTGGTAACGTGTTTCTGCAGTGCTTAATGCATGAAGTATGCCATGTCTCCCTACCAAGCACTGTGTTAGGAAGAGCTGCAGTATGAATATAAATACGGATAATCTGTATTAATAATTTCTGGTTTGAAGATTAAAAA
>VYZR01122612.1:12448-24849 GCA_013400675.1 Oxylabes madagascariensis
CCCCTGAGTTTTGTCATTAGGATGTGGGGATTGCTGCTAGCAGTGTTGCAAAAAGCCACAGTCACCTGAAGGTACCAGTCACTGTCAATCTCATCCAGAACCATCTTCCTTCCACACCTGGCTCCATGTGTTCCTCCAGAGACTTCCCAAGCTCTGCTCAAACTCCAGAAGAAGAAATGCATATGTATGGACAGTGATCCATTTTCGGCTCTTGGTAAGCCAGAAAGGAACCAAAAATCATAGCAGGAAAAAACGTAGCCCCCCTTAGTGATGTGGATGAAAGCAGATCCCTAACCCTATCAACTAGGCACTGCACATGCGCAATAAAAAGGCAGACCCAATTCAAAACAGCTTGTGACATTCTCTAAGATGCAATATTAAGTAATGCCCTTCCCTTGCCCTTCAGTATCTTTATAAATTCTACCCTCTCTTCCTGCCCACACAATGTGTTACAGAAATCAGAGAGGAAACAAAGAACCGAGGACAAGGAGACCCGGCATCCCGCAACAAAGAGCTCTGCGAATTCTTCAGGAGATCCCCATAGTGTGATTAGCATCTCTTTACAGCAACATCATCTCTCCTTCTTTTGTTTCCCCAGAGGAAGATAAAATTGTCACCAAGCACCAGAGAAAGAAGCTTGATGAATACTGAAAAGACATTCACCTGCAAACTAGGATGGACTGGCCCCAGATGCTTTTAATTAATGTGTTCAGAAGCTGGGACAAGAAGGAATAACTGGGTTTAGAGCTGTGAGGAGAGTGCAAGAAAACAGGGCTGCATTAATGAGAAAGGACAAGTGGTACTGGCTGAGGTGTAAGCTCAGGTCCTACTCCCAGGTACTCATCTACTCTTCTCTGCTCACACACACTCAAAGCAAAAGCATTCTGGGGTGGAGGACATGGATGGTGAGATAAAGCCCTGCTCCAGAGTCACCGCTCTGGGCTCCCACATGGGCTGCTCTGATCATAAGTCCAGGTGAGGAGCCGTGACTTCACCCTGTGCTTTGCTGTAGGAAAGGATCTCCTACTGACTTTGACTTCCTTCCCCATGTCTCAATTCTCAACCAGAAAATACTTTGCAAGCTAGAGAACAGGATTGCTATTGCTCATTCTCTTATGTGTGCCCTTACCTTTTTTTTTCCTTAAAAAAATAGAAATTGAACAGCAGCTCTCAAGAAGTATTTTGGAGAAGGTTGATTTTGTGAAATGCTGTTGCTGAACTGAAATTTGCAGGAAGTTTGTGGGCAGTTTGAACTCGGTCTTGTTCCTTCCCAGTGACTTCTCATATTGATGTTTCCTGTAGTGACTCATTGTCCTCTGTATAAGCATCTTTGACTGACTGAAGCAAAAAGGCCCAATTAGGGAAGGGTTCCTCTATGGATCTCCTGAAATTACAGTAGTTTAAATTGCTGCCCAGCAACCCAGAGCTAAATTGCCGTGCTTCAGCACCTCTGGCAATTGCTGTTTCTCAATTCATATGCCAGAAAATGATGGGTCCAAACAAAGAGAGCTTCACTGATTGAAGGAGAGTGGGAGATGTGTAGGCAAGCCATGGATTAGTACCAGATTCCACCCCCCTCAATTCAAGGACTTTTGAACCCCAGCTATTTCATACTCAGAGTCCTTTAGGGGTGAATTTGGACAGGTTCCACTCTGGCCCCAAAGGGACAGGCAGTTTAATGGGGTTTGGCCACACTGGAATGGTAGGCAGATACAGCTTTTGGACTAGTGTAGGAGGTCCATCTGGAGCTCCTTCATCAGAGTGATCCTCCTGATGCAAACAAGTAGACACAGCATCCCAAAGCTGTGTGTTGATTTATCAGCGTACGAGTCAATATTGTGCCTGTCTGTTCTCTGAGACTTCAATTTCATCTTCTGTAAACGACTGAGGCCTATAAATTCACTGTATGTGTCTCCTGCTGTTTGTGACCTAGGACTTTCCAGTGTCATGATGCTCCCCAGAGTGAGCTGTTTTGGAAAAGGTTTGGAAAAAGGCAAAAATAGCAAGCGAAGCAATAGAACTGCAGCTGTGTGAGGAGGAACCGAATAAGCTGAGGCTAAGATTTGACAAGCTGATAACCAAAGCATGAGAAAGGTCTGCAAGATTGTGAGGGGGAAGGAAGGGATGGAGAGGAGCCAGTTGTTTTCTGTTCCTTACAATGGAGTTAGGAGGTTTCAAATGACACCTGTAGATTGCAGATTGCAAATAAAATAGTTCCTTTGAAACAGAACATCATTTGCCTGTGGAACTCATAGAATCACAAGCTAGCTGCGACTGACAGGAAACTGTCATTTTATCCAAGCCCTCTGTCCAAGCAGGACCACGTAGAGCAGGCTGCCTGTCTCTAGATGCCTTCTGAGGATCTTGTAGGGTGGGGACTCAACCTGTTGCAGTTCTTGGTCACCCTCATGGTAACAGAGTGTTCCCTGATGTTCAGAAGGAGTCTTCTGTGTCCCAGTTTGTGCTCCTTGCCTTTCTTCCTGTCACTGGAAAGAGCCTGGCTCTGTTCTCTCTCGCCCTCCCTTAAGGTATTTCTGTACATTGATAGATTCCCTCTCAGTGCTCTCCAGGCTGAACTGTCTGAGCTCTCCAGCATTTCCTCATAAGAAATGCTCCAGTCCCTTCATCATTCTTGTGGTCCTTCATTGGCCTCTCTCCAGTGTGGCCACTTCCCACAGTGGGGAGCCAAGCACCGGACACAGTGCTGCAGCTGTGGCCTCACCAGGGCTGAGCAGAGGGCAGGGATCAGCCTGGTGAAGCTCAGGATCCTATTGTCCTTTTTTGCTGCAAGGGCACATTAGTGGCTCATGGTCAGCTTGTGCTCACCAGGCCCCCCAGGGCCTTTTCTGCTGAGCTGCTCTCCAGCAGGTGGTCCCTGACATACATTGGTGCACAGGGCTATTCATCCATGTACTGCATCCTGTTGACAAATCCTAGTGGGAACTAACAAATAAAAACCTGGTCTTGGGCAGGACAGGAAATACACTGCTGGCTTGGAACTTGAAGCTGGGGTTTGTCAAGGTACTGATGAGGATGAACTTGTTTCAGAAACTCAACTCGATCCTTTCCATCACTGAGTAATGCCTGGTAGGACACTTTTCCTGCCTAAGACTGGGAAACTGTTCTGGAATTCGGTGATTACTGTCTCCAGGATGCCCTATCTCCATGTTCTTTTTGAGCCTAGGTCAGTGACATTTCCCTACACCTTCATTTTTCAACTTTCCTATCTGGAAAGGACACCCTAGGCTGTCATAGCTCTGATAGGGAGGTGAGAGCTGGCTTTTCAACTTTTGTTTTCAACTCTTTTTGCCTTAAAATACCTTGGAAAATGTTCAAATAATTTTTTCCACCAGCAGTTTATTTACTTTTGCTCACAAAACCATATTTATCTACAAAAAAATAAAAGTCAAACCTTCCAAACACTTGAAACACAAGAACGTGGGGCTGACAGGGACTTCCAGACTTGCCAAATCCAATCCCTGCTGTTACAGCAACATATCACAACGCACTTTTAGAGCTGGAGTGTGCTCTATCCTAAAAGCTATTTGGATTTCTGCCTCCATGGTTCCTACTGGGTGGTTGCCCCAAACCCAATTGCTCTAATGGTTCTAAGCCCTCAACTAATTTCCAGCCTGGTTTATTCATGGCCAGTTTATATACATTTGTTCTTATGCCAGCACTATCCTTTGGCTGAAATAGCGCTCCTACTCCCGTGTGCTTACTCCCCAGGCATATTTATAGAAAATCATCCCCAGGCTTTATTAATACAGCACAATTTGTTTTGCCTACTGTTCTGTAGAGGATAAAGAGCTCCTGACCTGTTCCTACACTTTTAGCTCCTCTGGTCCTCACACCATTGCAAGTCCTCCTTCAGCTTCCTCCCACCCTAAGTGAAGCATAGTATGGAAACTGAAAAGGATTTTGTTCTCACTGGGAAATGAGATTTTGGTGTGTGTCCTAAGAGAAATCTCATCCTGTCTCCAGGCCTTTCCCCCTCCTGGTGTGTTCCTGGAAGGAGCAGCAGTGTCTCAGTGAACACCTCTTATAAAACCTTACACAAAAAGAGCTCCTCAATTAGCAACAGCTTCTGTCAACAGAAACAGAATGACAAGCAATGGCAGGATAAACTGCAATTTATTTGAAAATATGCAAATCCGTTCATTAAATAATTCACATGAATTTTCACACACGAAGGTGAAAAAAAAACCTTTGGCAGCTGTGTGTATCCCCTCTTCATCAAAGACATACTATCAACAGCTGCTGTTCTCTTTCAATTTCAGACTTTTCCCTTTCTGTTCTCCACATTTCAACCTCCTTTTTCTACTCTATCACCTGATGCTTGGATTTCCAGAGTCCTCACGTCATCAGGCAACATCTTCCCCTCATTTCCCTCTTTTTAATCTGCAGCCTGCCTAAAATTGTTTCCATCCTTGGTGTGCCCTCTCTCAGGATCACCAGGAAATGAGATTCCAACATATCTGGGTCATTTGTACATCAGCAAGGAAAAGATAAAGACCCCACATCCTGAGGTCTGTTTCTGAGGCACTCTGCTCTTACTGAATGAGGCATGAGATCCTTATGCCTGGACAAGCTTTTTTTCTAGGGAGGCTTCCATCAGCTGCAGCTAAGTCTCACCCTGAATCCCACCCTGCAGTGCTCCCAGCATTGTCAGGACCATATCCTATTGGAAAGCCAGGGCAGAGCACGAGCAAGAGCTGCACACTTTCCTTGACAAAAAGAATTGCTCCACTGAAATGAGGATGCAGGTCCTGAATCCCAACTGATGGGAGGAATATTCAAAGCAAAACAAAAGATAAGCAGGTATTAATTTTGTAAGCAAAACATTTAGGGGAAATGGGGGTATGAGAAGTCACTGAGCTCTCCTTTCTGGGTGGTGGGAATTTGAAAGGGATTCCCCTCAGAAATTCCACACAACTGGTTTATACCTACCTTCAAGTCATTAAGGGACGGGACTCAGAGGAAACACTCAATTTAATGCATAGTTCAATTTTCCATCTTTCTTGCTTCAGTAAGGAGTTCCCCAAGTTTCATGCAGTTAGGGCATGGGGAACTTCACTCTGACAATAACACACTCTGTACCTCTGTCCTTTCTGCCCAACTGTTTCCTACTGGTACCTTATCCATGGAGTCCCCTCAGAGATTATAGGATTCTGGCTGAACAGGAGCCTGTCCCAGAGCTGTTTTCCCATGCTTTGAACATATTTAAAATTAAAAAAAAAAAAAAAAAAATAGAAAGGAAAAAAAGGAAAACAAACAACATGTCTATTCCAGATTGGGCTAGAACCAAAATAATAATCCTTCAAACTGGTTTGGCACAGTTAAACTATTTCACTACTGTCATTGTTGACTGCTCTGCTCTCGCCTCAAACATTTCTGTTACCCAGAGGCTGCGTTTCTAAGTAAGCACTGAAAGAAGTCAGGGACCTTTAGTTTTACAATTCCAAAAGGTATTGGGACCAATTACTTCTAAAGTTGGGAAATCCATCAATCCCAATCATTCCTTAAGGCAAGTTTTAGTATTGAGAAATCAGATTTTTTTTTTTCTTATTTTGATGGAGGGAAAAATCATAAAATTTCCCAAACATCTCCAAACTGATCCCCTTGAGCCAGAAGATTTCACGGTGCTGTTTCCATATCTTCTGGCAATGAAAGGCAACCACGGGTATTGAAATGGATAAGCAAAATAAGAGACAGTTTCAGGATCAGATATCCCTTGGCTGAGTTGTTCCAAATACCCCAGCTTTGTTTCTTTATGAGGCTCTGTATAGCTGGGCTATTCCTCTGCTGGCATCTGGCTCTGACAATATGTTGTTTTCATAGTCAGATCACCACAGCATTGATAAACTCATGGGGAGTGGAGATAGATCTCTGTTTAGTAGATCTTCCTTTACTCTCAGCAGGTATTCTCCCATCTGTCCTTTTACCTGTCAGTTCTGATGGTGGAACATGAAGTAAAGAGGTTCAGCCATTCTTCTTCTTTCTTTTCATTTCATTTTCTTTTTTCTTTCCTGTTTTTTGGGGGGTTTTGGTGGTTTTTTTTGGTTTGGGTTTTTGTTGGTTTGTTGGGTTGTTGTTGTTGTTGTTGTTGTTGTTTTGATTTTTTTTTTTAATGCCATTTATAAATTTTACTGAGTAAAGCGAGGCATGCTCCATAAATCAGACTGCAAGTTAGAGAGTCACACTGAGGAGTATGCAGCGGGATGAGGCACCAGCTGTTCTCTGCAGATGATAAAGCTGTAAATATTATGCTGGTTTAAGGAGGCAGACCCCAGCTTGAGGCACCCTATGCCTTTGCACACCCGGTATTTCACAAGAGGTTCTCCAAACTGTTTGAAGAGCCCCACCAGGATGGGCTGAAAAGTCTGTGCCAGTCACCTATGTGGGTGTGCAAGGGCTGAAAATAGGTTCAGACTTTTCTGAAGGTCACAACAATCAAATATCATGCCTGAATTCATTCAGTATGCAGCAGGGAGCAGGAGCAGACTCTGCTCCGCTTTTATAGGACCTTGAGTTGTTTGATGTAAGGCCGCATGCAAATCACTGCCCAAGGATGTGTTTGTCATATAATTAATATTAGCTCCCACCCTGGAGCACACTTCTGTCAACACAGAATAAATGTTCCCCGTCAGGAGGAGGGTTGGTTGGGGAGATCAGGACTTGAAGCACTTGGATAGCTCTGTGCTAGCCATCAAGTATCACTTCGCTGGGGCTCCAAAGCAACCAGTGAGCCAGAAGATTGCTCATTTTTAATACCAAGAGTTTTTGGATTGGTTTGTTTTTCTGGTTTGTTTGTGTTGGTTTGGGGTTTTTTGGCTTTTCTGGGCTTTTTAATATGATTTAACTCAGTTTTCCCTTTGGAAGTGACCTCTCCCTTCCCCAAGACATGACTGGAAGCCCATCATCCAGAGATTTCCATCACAGTTATGGACACATAGGAGAATGAAGAGGCTCAAAGTAAGTCTGGCTCTAAACCCACACGTGAGCCCCGCAGTTTGGTATTACAGTAAGAGACAGATATTTACATATATATATTTTAATAGGGTAGAGATAAATAGTGCATTCATTGGAAAATGTATGTGGAGAGAGGGTGTAATGAATTTTCAGATTAAACTTGGCAAGTGTTTTCAAGCTAAAGAGAAGATGTTTAATCACATTTTCTTGCAGAGAAGGCTGAACACTGGGTTTCAGCACAATTTTTAAATGAAATGTCTCCATTTCTTTTCAGCAACGCTTGTGTTTGTCAGCCTGACGATGTGCCGAAGGGGCTTAGCAAGGAATCTCAATAACCAGTTGAAGCACTCTGGCACAGCCTTTGCTGAGTTTCTGTGCTTTAGTACTTTCTGATCAAGAGAAATGCTGAATAGGCCAAGGAGCAGCAAGGTTTGCCTCTGCTCAGCAACACCTCCGCCCACGCCGCACCAGGCACCATCCCCTGCCTGAACCCGCAGCCACAGGCTGAAAAGCCACAGGGACACACCATGACTCTGTAGGGATGAGACAGGCTGTGGATACACACAGGCTGTTGCATTGGGTGCAGGAATCTCGCTCTTTGGAAGTGGTGGCACCATTCAGATTGGTGACCTCCCTGTCCCAGCTTTTCTTTTCCAAGGCTTTGGTTGCAATTGCGTTGTGAGGCTCCCAAGAGCTGACATCTTCTCATGGCAGTAAACACAGAGTAATTTGCTGGTGCTCAAACAGAGGCTGCCAAGGTAGCACAGACGAAAAAGTGTTTCATAAAAAAAAAAAAAAAAAAGAATCTCAAGAAAAACATTAAAACAAAAAAAAATCCTACATGCACCAAAAAAAAATAAAAAAATAAAAAAAAGAGAGAGAGAAAAGAAAAGAAAAAAAAAGAAAAAAAGATTATGCAAATACTCTAGAGAAGATGAAAAATTAAGCGTTCCAAACTAGCAAATAATTCAGTCTTCTCAGTCTCTCTTTTTCTCTCTTCTTGCCTGCATGGGATCTGAAATTACATTTTACCACCTGCCTTTCTGAATTGTCTTTGTACCTAGCCTGCCAAGTTTCAGCCCTACAGAGGACACTGGCTCCTGGGGGATGAGGCACAACATGCTCACCTTGCCCGGTGTCCTCAGGGACAGGCATCTGCTCCAGCACTGCCTCTGTGCAGATGTGCACAGGGGGCTGCTGTGCCTCCCCTCTCAATTTTGTAGCACCAGTTTCAACCCACTCAGCATGAGAGAGGGCATGTGAAGAACAAGAAGTTTCTGGGATATTGCAGTGGGCACCAGGTGGAGAAGAGGAAATCCTTCTAATGTTCTTGTTGGCAGAAAGGTCCTGTGGTGTGATGGTGATACACCTTACTTGGCAAAGGAGAACCCACCCGGCTGCCTCCAGCCTGATGGCAGTAGCAGGAGACTCAACCCTGCAAAAAGCAGGACCCCCGATTACCCATGTACCCCATACAGAGCACTGAGCTTGCAAAGGCTGGGGAGAAAGAAGTTCAACTGCAAACTCCCATTTTGCAGAAGGGAGGTGGGGTCTAGGGTAAAAGTAAAATGCCAAGCAGGGACATGGACAGCTTGCAGTGTACTGACCTAGCTTTTCTCTCCCCCTACAGCTGTGGCACTCCTGTCACGCGGTGGCTTTGACAGAGTGGTCTGTTAGAGCAAGGAGGTAGGAGCAAACAGTTTGCTGCTCTTGGCTGAGGTTTTTAACCCCGACACTTGCAGCTGAACAGCCTCTTCTGACTCAGTGCCATTAACTCTGTTTGCAGCACCTGGAGTCACCTGGCTCGGCTGGCACACGGTGCCTTGGTGAGCCAGAGCAGTCTGCTGGGAGCCTGATGGAATGAATGCACACAAGGGACCAGGGAGCAGCAGGAACTAGAGCACAACACCCCAGAACCCTCAGAAAAAATGTTCATTCATACCTGTCCCCTAGCAATACTTTGGGGTAATACTTAAGAGAAGGAAGCTTAAATGACCTTCAGCACCTCTTGGTGGTCCATCACTTCCTGGCATGAAACTCTGTCCCTTGCCATTATCATCACTGCCCAGCCCTGCCACAGCTTTGTCTCTGTGCATCCATTTGTCTTGACTCTATTCATACAAATCCTTGGGACGCCAGGTCACACCCACGCCATGCAAAGCCACCTCCTTCAGCTCAGCAGCCCCCTTGGGAAGCCCACCCTGGGTTCCCCCTCTTCAGCCTCTGTCCCTGCAATGAAGAGATTTTGCACAGCAACTGCTGTATGTGACTCCGGGAGGGTTTGTGTAGAAGATCTGCTGTGCTTACACACACGGTTTACTGGTGAACACAGAAGTGCTAGGTTCACAGTTGAGCTTAATGATCTTAAAGGTCTTTTCCAACCTAAATGATCCAATGAGTTGATGATCCTGAGAAAACAACCCCTTTTGTTGTACTGTGGTTCTCTTGCACAAAGCAGAAGGAAAAGAAAATTTATGCTGAAAAATAGAGAGGAGTGCTCTCAGGAAGAGCTGATTTTAGCTGTCAAACTCTGTCCATAGAAAGATGTCAGAGGAATTGCTGTTAAAATTATTTAAGGGCAGACTAGACAGCTCACAGTGGTTGTTCATGGCAAATGGTGGAAATGATGGGAAAGCATCCCCTTTTTCTGAAGCCACATGACACCCCCAGTCACTGAACTCACAGAAAGTGTCTGTAAAGACATATGTATTAAACATGGAAATATGTACACACATACCTATGTTTAAGCCACATCACCTAGAGTTCATCCTATGCTTACAGCAGTGGTGCAGAGAGGGGAGAAAGCTGCTGGTGGCAGAGGAGGTGGTGAGAGAGGTGTTTACCCACATTGCTGGTAAGAGAAGGGTTCATGGATTACAGCCTGACAGCTTTGGTTGTACATCCTGAGGACTTCTGTGTCACCTGGTACTTTGTCTTCTAGAAGTTGCTAGTGACTGAAGCCTTGTGAAAAATTTCAGCCTGTTTGTTTTATTTATAGTCCTTGTTATTTCATGGCTGAACTTGGAGGTGTGACCCCCACCAATTGAAAGACCAGCAGACGAATCAATAGATCCAGCACCTGCTCAAAACCTCTTCATTTTGTGAGCTTTAGCTCATCATTTCCAAATGTGCAGGCCAGGTTTCCCAGAGGACAGAGAGGAGCAAGATGGTGAGCAGGGCCAAGGAGCGGTGGAGCTGGGGCTGCTGTGGGGCCACCCTGCTGCCAACCCAGAGGTGCCAGCGCTGTTGCATCCAGACTGGTGCAGCAGCAATTAACACCCAGCATAATTGCCAGACTCTAATGAATCTGTATGAATGTGCCTGGGTTATAGTATGGACCTTTGTCTGCTGCTAGTCCTGTCCCAGGCTTTATTTGGTGTTTGCTGTTCCTCTCACATGCTGCAGGTCTTGCCATTTCCCCAACAATGACAAGTTTCACAGAAGAGTAAGAAGAGGAAAGAAGGAAGGCTGGAGAAATCTCCTTGTTGCAATTCCCTTTTATCGTGAGAGGTAACCTTCTAAATGCATCATTGATATTGTATTTGTGTCTGCCTTAGCTGTAAATGCTCATTTCGACACCATAAAAAACTTCATTGGCTTTGCCACTTTCCACTAGTGTTCAGTCTTCTCTGCTGGTGTTCCTGGGAGACCAGGCTTCTGCAAGTGTGTGTGAAAACCCAACAGCCAATCAGCCCAGATAATAAGCAGGGAAAAATTTACAGCTTGCAAGTTCTTCAGGTACAGTAAGCTTCTGTATCTGTTCTGTGTCAGCCCACACAGCCCCCAGAAAAGTGCTGCGCTGCTGTGCTTCAGAGGCAGCCTGTGAGACAGAGGGTATGGTGCAGCAGCTGGGAGATGAATTAAATAAAACACTAAAAAAAATGCACTCCAGGGCAATTCTGTTGCAGAGGATGAAGCGTGTCCTGCACAGGTCCCAAGGATCATTCCGGAGCTTGAGACTGCATCCTTGAAGGAGATGCAACAAGGGTGTCCTGCTCCTAGCTTCCCAGTGGACCGTCCTGCACGCTGTGCTGAAACTTTTTTTCATGCCCTTCAATGCATACAGACATGCCCTTAACTGCTCAGATTGCTGGATATTCTATCCAACATCTCTCTGCAGCAGCATGCAAAAGTAATAGTACAACTGTGATAGCAGCTCGGGGTTTTCAAACCAGGGGTCTGGGCTGTGTTACTGCTATAGAGAAGAAATGAAGCACCTCCACAAGCCATAAGTGTTATACAGTGGCCACCAGCCCACTGATTCCTGGCCTACAGACGAATCTAGCATCCTTCTAGATGGAGCAGAGGGCTGTGTGAGCTCAGGGAGCACAGCTGCCCGGTGAGGCTGGCTCCTGCAGAAAGCTCAGTGGCCCCGACACAGAGCAGGCTCCTCGCTGCGGCACACACACAGTGGGAGCAGCACACGATGCTGTCTGCCAAGCTACCCACTGCCATTTGAAGATGCAGATCTTCTTCTTGTTCTCCCAGTCTGGGGAAGGTAAAATGTGGTGCTGGCTTTGTCTGTGGTGACTAACAGGAAAGAAACCCCAGCATCCTAGATGAAAGGGATGGGAATGTTACAGGAGGATTTGCCAGGTAATTAAAACCAAAGCAGCAAAGACCAGAAGTTGTGATGCTGCCTCCTGTTCTCAGCTTCTTATGATCTCCCCCATTTCTTCCCATCCCAGCTTTAATTTTAACTAGCCTGCCATTCCTGTCCCTTGCTCCCCTGCTCTGCAAACCCACTGCTGGTTTCTCTTCTCTGTCTGTACCCTGGGTAATTTCCAGCCTTGATCACTTTCTCAAAGCTCTGCAGGACCTCTGTGTGTGCATGTTTTCAAACCCCAACAGTGCAATGCAGATCCGCAGAGAACCTGAAGAAGTGAGGATGTTACTAGCCTTCGTGTTGGTGTCTTGGGGACAAAGCAAAGCTGTGCCAGGGTCTCAGAGCAGATATGCAGGGCAAGTCTTCTTGCTCCATGCAGGGTGAAGGGCAGAAGGAAATGCTGGAAATGACATCCCAGAGTACACAGGTTTTCTCCAGACTCCTCCTGCAGCTGATCTCCATGTTGTTGATATGTGCTCTTAGCCCCTTCCAAAGCTGGGACTTGCATCATCCTGTGCCCGTCAAACCAGCTCTGGAGGTAAAGTTAGTAGATACAGGTGAAGAAGTTATCTGAGCCAGAAAGCACCTATCAAGGCAAAGAATGAACTCAGATCACTCACTGTGGTCCTTCCCTCATGGAAACAGCTGCTGAGGATAGTGGTGGGATTTTTTGGCATCCACCACTACATAATTTCTTCTTGAGGGTTCTTGAACTCTTGGGCTCTGTGTCATACCCTGTGGCAAAAGCATATTTCTGCCATCTCCCCCCAGAGATTCTCTGTGTCCTGAGACAAGGGAAAGATCTAATTTCACCCCACACAGA
>VYZR01122618.1:11653-22027 GCA_013400675.1 Oxylabes madagascariensis
GCAGGACTCTACACTTGGCCTTGCTGAGCATCTTTAAATTCACATGAGCCCACTTGATCTTGTCCATGTCCTTCTGCATGACATCCTGTCCCTTGAACATGTCAACCACACCATTCAGATAGGTGTCTCCTGCAAATTCTCTGCAGGTGCTCTCAATCCTCCTATATCACTGATGGGGGAAGTTACTCTTTGACCTTCCCTGATGGCTCACATGCCTACAGAAGCCCTTCCTCTTCTTTGCATCCCTTGCCAGGTTCAGTTTTACCCACACCGTGGCCTTCCCAGCCCTATCCTGTCATAACTGAGGAATGTACCCATGCTGTTTCCAGGATACCTCTTCCTGCTACCCTGCCTTTGTATTTCCTTCTTGCCCTTCAGTTTGGCGAGCAGGTCTCACTCAGCCATGCTGCTGGCTTTCCTTTCCTGGTTTCTTACAGATGGGGATTGAGAGCTCTTGCTCCCTGTGGAATGCACATTTCAAGATCTGGCAGCTCTGTTCCACTCTGAGGGCAGTGGATCCCATTGACTAGCTTCTTCAACCTAAGAATTGCTGAACTCTCCTGCAGAGAGATGCTCATGCAGCCTGCTGTTGTGCTAGGGAGCTCAAAGGGCCTCATTTAGGACCACTGTTTATAGGGTTGCAAGATGACCGACCAGTCCTCAGCCAGTTTCCATCTGAGCCACAATCCAAGGCAGTAATTACTGGAAATTTTCAAAAGTTCATAACCATATTGTTCCACGTAGGCTATGTTTTGGGCAAATAACATTCCTAGGCTATCAGGGAATGACTTACTATCTCTTGTCACCCTCCTTGGTTAGGACAGTGTTTCTGATAAGTTTAAGGGCAGTGTTGGTAGGAGTGAGGGGGTAGAGGGAAGTGTTTGGGGACATAATACATCACCACACAAGGATCTTTAACCAAAGGCAATCAAACTTTCACCACTGTAGTCACTTGAACACCCCTCTGCTTTTAAGACACCTTCATCTGACACACTTCTAAAAAGTGAGACTTGTACACTGAACAATAGGAAATGTAATTTCTGGTGTAATTTGAACTACACCATCTCTATATCATCTCACACATCTATCAGTCTGAAGGATGCAAAAATCACACATTACAGACTGAGTATGCCAATACTTCTATATGCATAAAGTATATAGTGAGCATTATGCAGAGGTTCAATTGGTAACCGTTAAAATGCTTAACGAGATCTCAACAAAAGATTATACACTGAGCAACCAGCAAAGCTTTTCAGTATTTAACAACACACCACGAAGAACAGAAGTGCATCAAAATCTATTTCCTGTACAGCGCAAATGTAACTGACACATGAAGTACACAATCCTTTCTGAACAGGATAAAAAAACCCGCAAAAAACTGATTTCCTGCCTCTCACCAAAAATTTTAAAACAATTGAAAATGGCTGTCAAAATTCTTGTCCATAAAATTCTTTCTTGCTGCAAGTAAAATTCTCCCTGAAATAAACGGTTTCAGTTACTCCAAGTCACTGGAAGTTTCAATCACCGTTACCATGGTGTGTTGCTTATTATACAGATGTTCATTTTTCCAGAGCAGAAATCCTGAAAAGCTAACAGGTAACAGCAGCAAGTAGCTAAGCACTTGCCCTTACAGTATTTTATCATGTCTGCAGGTCAAACAGGCTGCTCAGAGGAAAATCCCACACGACTGAAAGATCACGTAAGACTTGGCAAGCAAAGGCTTTCGCTCCCACCCATAGTCAGACTACCTGCCGTATCACCATCCAACTGTACCATCGCTCAAAAAGCCCTTCCTTAGAATCCTGCTGACCTGTTTTTATAATGGTCTTGAGTTTATTCTCTGAGAATAAGGACACATTTATGATTACTTCCTCCCTACATATAAGCGTTTCCCAAACGTCACCAAAAACCACATTCCAGGGGCACTCTTTAGCCCTCGGAATATATGGCCAGTACTGTGCACAGAGTATTTTAAGAGCATCAGTACCACTTACATTCTGACTTTCTCACATGGACAAGTTAAATCTAGAGCAAGTAGTCTGTTAAATGCCACACAACAGCAGCAGATTATTTCTTTTGATTTAGAAACAGCCCAAATTGATACAGTGGAGTCTCCAAAAGCTCTAACTCAATTTAAGAACGTAGTAAAGTGCAGTCGGGCACTCCAATTTCACACCTGGCTGAAAATTTCTGTGATTTTGAAAGTGATACATGAACTGCTGATCATTCAATAGTGACAAAGCAATATTCTGCTTCTGGAAGTTCATGACAAAACTAAAACCAGTGTAAACAGCCTCAGAAGCCTAAAACATCACAAGTTTTTCTGTTTCTAGTATTGTTTCTGCAAGGCAATCTGAAAATCCTGTAAACTTTGCGGTAATTACTGCAATTCCCTTAATTTTCATAGCAGCACCTTACGATCACTTTCTTAATGTGAATTTGAGTGCCAGTAACACACAATGTAGGGCATAAGGCATTTATCTGTAATTTTCATGTAACTCAAACCGACCTACTAGTGTCTGGCATCAATTTATTTACACCCAACAGAGTTAACACAGATCTGTGTGTCTGTTTTCCACACCAACCCCACCAGGCCGTTTAGGCAATTTTGTCCCATCCACAGATCTCCAATGCAGGTACCTGCAATACCTGTGCTGCAGGCTTGGGAGTTTCTTTTTGCCCAAGAAGCAATGATCCACACAGTAAGTAATACCTTTGAAGGCTTTTCAGTACCACAGAGCAGTGAAAAAAGAACAGCATTGGAAATCCCTCTTTCACTAATGCCTCCCAAGACAGCCCACAGAGCCATTATTATAGGTACTATCTTTAAAATAAAATTCTGCCTCTCCATGCTATGGCATACTGAGATCAGAGGCACAAAGGGCAAATCCACAATACTAATATTCTACTTCTCTAGCAGTGGATCTCCTTTGAGTAATACATACAAGCCTTTTTTTTCAGTTCAGTGGAGATTATGGTCCTTTTCAAGACAGAGGTACTATCACATGAAGAATCAATTAAATAAAGGATTGTTTTAAATTATTCAGTTCAGAATTTGTGGGTTAAAGTATTTATGTATTTTCATGAACTCCACATTTCAAAGTATGTAAGTATGAAGTATATAAAAAAAGGTGACAGATTTTCTGGGTAAGACCATTTATTTTAACAAACAGATGTGTCTTTAAGATGAACTGGAGGCTGCAACAGCTGCTCGCTTGGGCTTCGGTGTGGTTCCCTCACGGAATCCATTCCTGCAAGTAGAAATATGGTTACCAATTTTTGAGAACTTGATTTCTGCTCCAAGTTATTTTCTGACAGTCATGTTTTAGATGAAGCTCACTAACTTTTTTTTCAATTTATCTCAGAAATGCACCAAAATCACTACAGAGTTCACCCATTCAGACCTTTTTAAAAAGAAACATATTAAAAATTGTCTTGAATAAGCAGTATGGTTTTCACTCTCTTCTGCTGAAGCAAATTTGACTTCTTGAAACAGGAAGATTTCATTATCTGAGTGAACACTGCAAATACAGCTCAGCTGCTGAAAGCACATTTTAGTTCATGCTCCTTCTAAGCAATCTGACTAAAGAGGTCCTGTTTGTGAAGCCTATTTCTTACAAAAATCCTCTATGCCTCCAACCACACTCTTCCGCCCTGAGCTTCCTTTTGGATGACATTTCTATCTGAGCAACACTTAAGTCGAAAGCAAGCTACAGTTGCACATTGGAAGGTGTTTTGTGGCTGCCACTGGAAAAGAATGATCTAACCAAAACAAATGAACTGATCCCTCAACCCAAGATGGAGACTTAAAAATCTCCTACCTTTCGTTACTAACGCCAACCTACATTTTTATGACAAGTCCTGAATTACATATTTTTCATATAGCTTTTTTGTGCAGTAGACCAGAAACTACAGAGTTCCATGGGATTCATACAACACCCCCACCACCTCCAAGTACAACTCAAAAGCTTTGTAACAAGTCTTAGAAACTTGCAACTCAGGATCTGATGTAATACCTATTTAATGCTGACTGAACTCTAAATAAAGAGAGGAACAAGAAGTTATTCCTGTCCTGAACATTTTTTCTGAGTGAGCAAATGGGGACTGGAGTGCATTTTGAGACTTATCTCTATAAACTCCCCACTTTAGTGTAATTATCTATTTAACTGAATCACAAATAGACACAATACCAGACACAGCATTTCAGATGTGTGGGCTCCTCATCACAGTAACCTCTGCATTCTGTACTACTTTCATTTAGTAGAAACATCAGAAGTTTTCACATACCCTTTGTCTTACCAGTAAGGTTTTTTCAATCCTCAGAGAAGGATAAAATGCAGACAACTACACAAAGCATATTATTTCATGACATATTTAAGAAGATCATACACCATTAGGTGGTACTAAAACAAAACTAAAATGTTAACTTTTAAGGGTGAATTTTGTCATTAAGTGGTGTCTATGCAGGATTTTACACCATGCTAGTGTGCAATAAAATGTTATACCTGAATCGACGGTAGACCTTTTTCAGGTGTCTCATGCGACCAGTACCAGTGGTGTTGCGTCTCTTAGCCTTTGCACTCCAGTTATCTAAAATATGTAAGTTCTGTTACTTACTTGCATCAAGTAATTTTAGTTGCATGTTACATTTATTGAAGCTTATAATTTAAGTCAGTTTTTATGCAGTAATACTGCATATCACCTAGCACATAGTTAAATCATCATTAATTTGAACAAAACTACAAAATGCAAAATGACAGCTTTGCTTCTTGACTGGGAAACAAATCAAACTACTGAAGGAAAAGAAACATGTTTCTTTAAACTAGAGCCAGTTAAAAGTTTGTTACTTACACTTTCTCTTACGCTTAGCAGGGTATCCACATTTCCCACAAGTCGATTTTTGCAGATGGTACGCCTTGGACCCACATCGACGACACAGGGTGTGTGTCTTATTTCTTCGCTTACCAAAGGATGATGTACCCTTCGTCTGAAAAGCATTTCAAGTCATGGAAACATCACTAACACTTCCAAGTCAAAAAACTAGAAGAAAAAGCTAAAAAACCAAGCGCAAACCGAGTCATATAAACGCGTCAGAGTCACATTCAACTCTGAACCACAACTCAGTTTCAACTACAAGCAGCCTCCATTTTCAGGACTCATTGCCGCCATCCCTTATGTGACTCCGCCCCTGTGCTGGAGTAAAACGGAGCCACGGCGCGTTCATATCGGCTGCCCTCTCCCCACACCCATCCCCCTAAAGCAGCAAACTGCTCTCTCCTGACGAAAAGTGACTTGCTTGCCACATAGCAGCCGTACACTCACCCTCAGCGACCGAACTCGCTCTTCCTACGCTACCGCGCGGCTGCTCGGCCACGGCGGCAGCAGGAACGAAGCACACTCTGCTGCGGCGCCCGCGCCGCCAGGCCAGTGCCTCAGCCCTCAGTCCTGGCCCTGGTCACACCGGCAGTCGAAGTTACTTTAATAGAATCACAGGATCACCAATTTTGGGAGAGATCTGCGAGACCATCCAGTGCACCCGTCCGCCCAGCAGTACTGCTGTAACCCTAAACCCCTAAACCACATCACCTAATGCCACATCCAGACGCCTATTGAACACCTCCAGGGAGAGCGATTCCACCACCACCTAGGTAACCAATTTCTGACCACCCGAACAATGACAAAACTTTTAACGTGGATCTCCCATATCACGGTTTCAGGCCGTTTTCTGTTGTTCTCTCTTTTCAATAGAAGAGACCAGCCCCTACCTCACTACCCCTTCCTTCCAGGTAGTTGTAGAGAGCAATGAGGTCTAATTGGTGAGTTTTAACGAGTGAAAATCAGGCACAGGGTACTCCTGCCTCTGATACATAACTTTCAAAGTAAGCTGCCTTGAACTATAGGCCCTCCTGCACTCTTTTTGTCCATGTCCTCCCCCAGACCCCCTCCGCAGCTCTAGACAGTCTGCCTGAGATCAAAAGCATTGCAGTGGACATCGTGGGCACAGAAAAGGGCAGTGGTCACAGCACCAAGCCTGAGTCCAAGAAACATTTGGACAATGCTCTAGACACATGCTGTGATTCCTGAGGCTGTCTTATGCAGGGCCAAGAATTGGTTGATGATCCCTGTGGGTCCCGTCCAACTCAGCATATTCTGTGATTCTCTGAAAATGTATTTAAATTCTCACGTGCCTGCCTGCTATGCATCTTCAATAGACTTAAAATCTATATATAATTTTATCTTGAGAGAGTTTATTTCAGGGGAAATTGCAGAAATTTAGATATATCTTATTATCAGATCATTACCCTGTCACCCAAACAAAGCCAGAAATTGACACTACGGCCAGTTTATTTATCTTTGATTGTAGAATATCTAACTTGTCTTACAGTACTTGACAAAAGCATGTCTTTGTCTGGTAGCTAGGTCTTACTCCTTGTTACTGACTAAAAATGCGGCTTTTCCCAAGTACAGCTCTCTGGGCCCACTAGAGGCCAACAGACTGTGAGCAACCTCTCACTATGAATGAGTTGAACCCCTGTGGCATGGAGCTCATTGATCAGAAAAAGGGGTAGTCCCATGGCACAGTCCCCAGATTAGTGAAGCTGTGTCTGACCTGGTGCATTTTCACTCCTGGACAAATCATGTTCATATGGTTGTCTAAATATTATTTTTTTTCCCTTCTTTTGGAGTGCAGCCTCTTGTTGAATTCTTTTGGTGCTAATTTATGTAGTGGGAGGCCTTTGACCTCTACTAATTTTGAGGGATGGGGAAAAAAGCCATTTTGACTTCCGTAGCACAGCTTCCAGACCCAGAAAGATGTGGCTCAGGCTGTTCACTCAGTTCTCTCAATTTTTGGGTGGCAATTTCTGTTTCTGAAATAACATATTTCTGAAGGAAATCTTTACCTATATTCATTGTACCTCACATGAAATCCAGACTTTTACTCCATCCATGGTCCTGCAGTAGTTAAAAAGGAGAGATTGGTTCCAAATGGTAAATCATCCCATTTTAAATTAGGTGTCTGAAGTAGGGTGAAAAAATGAGGAACCCTTCTTCCATGAATTCTAAGAGAAGCCTAGGCAGGCCCCTTAGGCTGGGCACATAGGTAGCTGAAGTTAGGTAAAATTAATTTTGCACTGACTTGACTCAATGAAAATTTTTGTAGCGTTTCTGTCTTCCTTACCAGAAATCAAATGAGAAATCGCAGTGTTCTGTGGAAGAAATGCCATTCAGAAAAAAAAACCCAAACAAACCACTTGACTCAAACAGTATGAATACATCCTACAGGCTGAACTGGAGTCATATTTCTCCCAGCAACCTTGCTGTGTGCCTTTTATCTAGTGCCTCCTTTGATCTTTCTTTTCCACTAAATCTGAGAAATCTGGAAGATGGCATGGACATTGGACAGGTGCCATGGCAACAGCCTCCAAAAGACATCTGTTGGTTTGGCTGCCTGCAAAAATATGCAGGAATTATTCCTGGTCTTTGTGGGATAAAAATAATCTTCATTTACATGTCGTCAAAACCTGTTTGGAAGGAACGGTTTTTGCTCTCATCACGCATTTGTCTTTAGTATTCAGGAATACTTTTAGGATAGAGAATGGGTAGAGCTGTGACTGACCCAGTACCATTTCAGAAGGTCTTAGCCCATGTGAAGCTCACAGGGGAGAACAGAGTTAATTGCCCATTGCTCAGAATGCAGAGGCTCGTGTTCTGGCAGCTGCTGAATGGCACCCAGTCTGATTTCAGCACTGACTAATTCACACTGTTTCTTTGTTGCATAGGAAGTAATCCAAAATTTAGAAGGTGTCATGTCTGGATTTCAGAACTGTCTTTTTGATTTAGGAAACAGCAGTCTGTCACTGCAGCTGGTATCCTGTCACAGCATCCACAGAGCAATTTTGGTCCACCCATGTTTGTTGATAGAAAAAACCCTTTGTTGTGCCAGCAAACAGTGATCCTATTAATCTTCTAGGCTAGGGTTTATTGAATACTGTGTTCTGCACCATGTTCTGCAGCCTGGCTGATCTGTTTGGGGTTAAAACACTGAAGTCAAAAATAGACATGCCTTTGGAAACAAGCCTTAGAGTAAGTCTAGTTCAGGGACAGGGAGACCAGAACCAGGGCTGGCTAGGCATTAGAGAAGAAGGGGGGTGTGAGCAACAAATAACCTCAGTGGCATTTGTTTTGCTCAGGTTTGATGTCATGGTAGTACATCGCGCCATCACTGGCGTACACAGCCAGACACACCCTGTAGTGTGACTTGCTTCGAAGAACAGAGTTGAACTGGTTTTACAGAACTTGAACTGCTGAAAGGACTAGTGTGTGACAAACACACAACTGATATCCAAGCAAGTTCTGTCTAATGTGATCATATGGCATCACTTGTTTGTGCGCATGTGTAGCACCCTTTGCACAAGCAGGGATGAGTTAAAGGGATGGGAATAGTGAAAATTCAACCCTCATATATAGATGTTTGAAGCTAGTCAGCACTTAATATTATCTTCTGTTATCTTCAGTGATGCAGACACTGTGTGATCTCAGATCAAAGGAATGCCTTTTGATATCCTCCTGAATAAAGAACACTTTGACATAGGTAACAGCATCTCAGGAATGCTACAAGAAAACTGAGGAATTTGAGGGCAACATTTTCATGAGAGTTGATTTGGTTGCCTTTGTTTCTGGGTATCATCCTGATTTGCAGAGGTAAATATCTCAGTTGGAATTAGTGGGGAAGACACTGATTATTTGTTATTTAGCAGGCAGAAGCAGCTTAACTTCATTTGTAAAATATCCAGATTCTTCAGCTTGAAAACTTTTGTATGTGAGTTTGAACCAGAAACATCGGTCACCACAAGATGACAGTAGAGTTCAAGTAAAACCTTTTACTAAACAACTCCGTAAAAACTGTCAGACAGTTACAGTAAATTAGGTTAATAAATTGAAATATTAATGAATATTATCTGTACAGAAAATAACAGAAAATTTTAGCAAACAACAGTAATTATGAATAAGAAACTAATAAGCATAATAGAAAAGTATTTCTATTTGTTTAAGATGAAAATGAATACAAGAAAATCAAACAACTGACACTGACTTCTGAAATTGCTTGTTAAAATAGAATTAAAGTGGAAGTGTTAAAAAAAATTATAACAACTCAATATTTTTTAATTGCAATTCTATGGCAGCCTTCCCGTACCTAAAGGGTGCTTACAAAGTAGGATGGAGGGAGACTTTTCACAAGGACATGTAGTGATAGGGCAAGGGAGAATGGCCTTAAGATGAAGAAAGGCAAGTTGAGATTAGGTATTAGGAAGAAATTATTTACTGTCAAGGCAGGGATGCACTGGGACAGGTTGCCCAGAGAGGCTGTAGGTGCCCCATCCATTTAAGGGTTCAAGACTAGGCTGGATGGGGCTGGTCTAGTAGAACATGTCCCTGCCCATGGCAGGGGGGTTGGAATAAGATGATCTTTAGGGTCCCTTCCAACCCAAACCATACTGTTATTCTATTGCCACTCAGCATCAGAGAGAGAGGGAGACTAGATAATAGCCTTCAGACTACCTTGGGGATAGCACTAACTCTTGTAGATCATGGCAGAAGCATGACTGACATGGCAGAAGCATCACAAACAGCAGGAAGAGCTCCTCGCCCATTTCCTCAGCTGCGTTTAACCTTAATATTAGAGTAGTTGCAGGGGGATCCTGGTTTCTTTCCCGCTAGAAATCACACTAGAATCTTTCTTGTTGCATCTGACTAGGGGAACAGGGAGAGCATATCTCTTCTCAGCAGAAGTAGGGACAAGCCTGGGACACGCTACACAGGGCAACAGAATTCAGAAAATTCAGAGTTTTAAAATGTCCCTAGTTTCTGTTTGTCTGTTTTTTTGCTTTGGTTATATTTTTGTTTAGTTTTGATTTTTTGTTTCGTTTGGTTTGGTTTTTTTAATGCTTGCGCCTTAGATACAGTACAGGGTTGTGAGACTTTGTTGCACCAAAGTAATTCTCAGAGGGGGTTTCACTGATTGCAGAGGTGGTTGCGTGGCAGTTTGGGCTGAGCACCAAACAGGGTACATAGGAGAAAGCCACAGGTTCCTTTACAAGGTGACAGCCATTTATTTCTCAGTTCTATAACAACAAAATATTCTTGTCTTGTTAGTATTATTTTGATAAAAAACAATCTTTCTTGATCTTGTCTTGTTTGACACTGCTGTCTTAAAACTTTGTTGCATTATTCATGGACAAATGTATGCACACACAAGCCTAGAGCAAAATTTTCATTGGGGAGGTACAAAAAGTATCTGAGCTACCACCATCTGGTATTGTAGTCTAAATCACATTCCAGGTGGAAACGCCTAGCTTCTAACCACATGCCTCT
>VYZR01122619.1:14931-29250 GCA_013400675.1 Oxylabes madagascariensis
TTTTTTTTTTTTTTTTTTAATCTAAACCAACTGAGAATCTTGAAGGGAGAAACATGTAATATCAGAATAAGTTAAAAATAAAGACACAAATTTCTGGGGAGCTGAGGCTATCTTGAGCTTTTTTTTTCCAAAAGTATGGTGCCAACACAGGCTTCCTGTTAGCAGAGTTGAACTGGGTGTGAGACACCTGCTTGGATTTATTTATATAATAAATGCGAAACCACTATTTATAAAATAGCTGAACGTTATTTGTGAAAATGTGATTTAGTAATGCTTTTTTTTTTTTTGTTGTCTGTGCGAAGGAGAAAAGGGACTTAAAGATTTCTGAGATTTTAATGGTTTTTTAAAAATTCCAAGTTTAAAAGGGTGCGACTGATCCCTCCTGTCCACAGAGTCCACACTGCAGAGCCAGTCCTTCTCCTCAGCACTCTGCTCCTTAGCTCCAGCCTGGAGTGGGAGGAGTTCTCTGTGAGTAACTGGTGCTGCAGAGCTCTCTCTGTCACCTGAGCTCTGTCCCCTGTGCTCTGCCCCCTGAGCTCTGAGCTCCAGGGCAGCTGTAGCAGTGTGTGGTGACAACACAGAACGGGCCTGTGCCAAGGGCAGAGGTGGAGTCACCATCCCTAGAAATGTTCCAAAAATGTGTGGCTGTGGCACCTGAGGATATGGGTTGGTGGTGAGCATGGAGCTGCTGCTGGGTTGGCAGCTGGACTCCGTCTTAAAGGTCTTTTCCAACTTTAATTCTGGGATTCCTTGGAAGACTCAGTAACTTCCTGCCCTAGTCCAGATTTAAACTGGACTCTACTCCAAAGTAGAGTTTGATGTAATTAAAGCTTTGTGAATCAATAATTTGCACTGTGGACTCCTTTGCATGTTAACCTTTCTCTCATTTCTTGTTACCTCAGACTTCCTTAGCCTGCACTGGATGTTGTGGAAAGTTTTGTTACATCAGTAGAGGAAATTTTTAGTGTTACACTTGCCTTGTTCTGTTACTTCACTGTTTCTTTGCACCCCGATTCTGAAACACTGGGAAGAGGGGCAGGGTTGTGGGTGCAATGGGAGTAAAGAGTCCCAGGCTGTGAAAAACCCCCTCCCGGAGCTGAATGCTGTGCTGTGTTTCAGGGTGCTGCAGATTATCAGGCCCTGCTGATGGAAAAGGAGACCCTGCTGGCAGAGCTGCGCTCGGAGAACCTCACCAAGGACGCTGAGAATCGCAGGCTGCAGAGGATCATTAAAGTCACTGGGCAAGAGCTGAGTGATCTGAATTTGGAAAGGGAGAAAATGGAGAAGGAGCTGGATGAAGCACAACTGCAGAAGAGCAGAAGTGACAAAACCATTAATGTTATTATCACATTTTTGCTTTATTTCCTAAAGTCTAGAAATAATTCAGGGCTTTAGCAGGTCCTTTTCTAACAAAATCAGGTTTTTTATTTAAGTAACTTTTGGGAAGGAAATGCCTGACATTTTCGAATGCAGTATATGAAGATTGAGGAAAATTCTGGCACATAATCTGCACAGAATAATATTTTAAATATAATTTTGATAGTTAGGTCCTAAAAAAAAAATCATTAACCTTTAAAAGTGGTAAATGGTTGCTGTTGATTCCAGTTTTTCTGATGGGAGAATTTGAACATGCATGATGATGTATGTTTACATTTCTGCCGTATTTTTCTTGTTGCATGTCTATAGATTATCTTAAATTTCACTACTTAAACTTTCTTCTAATTGTGACTTGGAGCCAAACCTCAGCCCTGCTGTCTGCTGTCCTAGCAGGGTCACTGTAAAGGCTGTATATTAAATAACTTCTGCTTGTAAAAGACCCAAAGCACAGGACTAATTGATCACAGTTTAACGAAAAAATGAGGTGCTGTTCATTAATTCTGCTGCTTCATATTCTCATGAGGGTTTTTACCTTGCTGTGGGCATTCAGATAAGCTCTGCTGCTCCCAGCACTCACAGCTGATGCAACGAAGTGAATGACCAGGTTTCTCCTTTTCTTCATTTGAAAAAAGGATGCACCTTCTGCTGAGGCTTTGACACAAAACACTTCTCACCTGAATGCTCTGTCATGTGGATTTTGCTAAAGTCTTCCCACCATTGCTTCCACAAGAGCAGCATTTGCATAATGAGCAGAGTCCTGCTTGCATCCAGAGTCTGATCCTCCTCAGTTAGGGATTAGTCTCCTGCTATATTAAATTACATAAAAGATTTAATGAGCCTGTCTTTATTCACTAGATGTTTTGGTTCCATTATTAAATAAGGACCTCAGCAAAGGAGGGAGACGTGGAAACTGCTGCTCCTGCACTATTCCTTAAAACCAGCAGAGGGGTCTCTTTACTTACAAATAAATTAAGTTCCTCTCCCCCTCCTACTCCAATTTAACGCATTTTTGTTTGATTGTCAACTGTGGTTTGGCTGCCATCACAAAATCTCTATCTTTGGTGTGCTTTGAGATTTCTTCGGGGTGTTGAGGTTAAGGAGAGCGAGAACAGATCGCTGCTGTCAGTAAAGCAGCCACAAAGAACATTTATTGATTTGAAGTATTTTATATTTAACTGTCTTCTTCATTCAGATTTTTTTTTCATCTTTCAGGGCAGCTAGGATATAACTGTACAGGAAAGACAGGAAAAATAGGACTGAGTAGGGAGTTGCCAGGGGATTCGAAGTTACCTGGATTACAGAGGCCCTATTTGACTCCATTATGTCCAAGTATTTTATGTAAATGATGAGCACCTTGAGGAAAAGCATTCCTGCCAAAAGATGAGCAGTCTTATAAAAATTATATCCCTAACCTATTTCCTACTCCTTGCAGAACAGCTGCTTCAATTTCAGAGCTGCAAGTACATTGGATAGAGCCACATTGCCTGTGAAGTGTTGCCCATTAAGTAGTAGATATGTGGGAGTTAAACAATATGCTGTGAGATTTTGCTCTTTGACAAATAGGAAACTGCTTCGGTGATCTGCTGCAAACTTTTTATGAGACAGCCTTAAAAACTCAGTTCTATTTATGCTCCAAGATGCCTATTTATCAGTGTTTCTATTTTGTTGGAATAAAGTTAGCAAAAAAGTGTATAAACTGTAGAAAACGCCCTCAATTTCTGTAATGAACTGCTGCCCTAGCTCTTCACTCATTCACAGGGAAATTTGCAGTGACTTTCCATATATTGTAATTGGGGTAATGCTAATTTTTGCACATATTCATTAAAAAAAACCCAAACACCCCAACAAACAACCGCCCTAAAATGTATTTCATGGCCTGCTGTAAACCCAGTTTGTGTGGACATGAATTGGGCATTGCTGTGCTGGAAGGGAAGAAGGTGAAAGTAAATCAAATAAGACTGTTACACGTGAGCTGATCATCCAGATCACTTTGTCCAATATTAGGAGTTTCCTGGATTAATGGGTTTAGATGTTCCTGAACCATGTTCCTGCCTTAGGGTGGGCAACTTTATAAGGTATCTGAAAGAGCTTTTAAAAGCTCTTTCAGTTCTGTGCTTTCCAAAAGCTGTTAAGCATCACCGTCAAGATGCTGTTAAAGATCACTTTAAAGCTCTTTGGAGCAAGAAACTTTGGACTTTTATTTTTATGCACTGTTGGTGAGGAATAAACGTCTCATCCTTGATGTTGTTCATGGCTGTCATGTTACTGTGCCTCTAACAGGGATGGAGTGCTTCTTCCTTGAGAAGTTTGTTCAAATTTACATGATTAAACACTCCACATATCCATTGTCTCTCCAGGCCTAAATGTAGACAGTTAAAGTGTATTTACTAGATATTCATATTTGATCAGTTGGTTGGGGAAATGCAGAATAACTCATTAGGCAGAATGCATTATTTAGTCTTCCTACCTGTAGTTTAGCCTGAGAGGAAGGTTTTGGAGCTTCACAACTTAATTATTCACCAAACTGGTTTTCATCTGACAAGGAGGGGGAGGCATCTGCTCCAGTCTTCTATATTACAGTGTTCCACGTTCATTTTTCTTAGTTCAGCTATCATTAATCATAGGAAAGTCTCTTGGGGAAAAGGTTGGCAGAGAGAATTGCAAAGTTTATGCTCTGAGAGCTGTAGGTACTGTATTACCCTTGCAAGTCAATGTATAGAAACCAATAGATTTTCTCCCAGACAATTTGAGTGGTCAATGAGTTCAAGCAACCTGCTAGAGTGATGGATAGTTTGGTGTGTTACAGAATTCCAGCTCATGCAGAGAAGGTAATTTTCAGTCTCACCTCTAGCTTGCCTTGGGAAGGATTTAAGGAGTTCTGGGGGCAGAAATAGAAAAGGCGAAGTTACGTGCAAATTGCAAATCTCACACAGGCGGTTTTACTTTCTCCACAATTGCATCCCTTGTCAGTCCAGCTCTTTCCACAAACCTGGCTATTACACAGTTTTGCTGTTTGAAGGCAGAAACCTGGTTTCTGCACCTGGCAGGTGCTGTGCACCAGCAGGACTGAGAGAACAGGTGGAGCACAGTTGTTGCAGCAGCATCTTTCTAACTCTGCATCTCTGTTGCTGCTTATGGCTTTCATTGAGAGTCACAGTGTTGGTCACTTGAAGTTATAGGCCAGATGAAAAGTCCTCTGAAGTTTAATTACAGGTGATGTGTCAGTTAAAGCCGCTCAGTAATGTGACAGTATAAAAATAACATTAAGAAAAGCCAAGGAGTGACCTTTGCAGCACAGGGAATGTGATAACTCTGCTGTTGATCCTTTGCTTCCAATTCCAGTGCTGTGTGGGAATAGGCTTAACGTGACCCACTTGAAGAGCTCCTCAACTCAGAGCCAAAAGCCTTTGCAATTATCAGAGCTTGCACTACTTCCCACTGCAGTTTGTATTTATAGGCAGCAGTTAGGGAAAAACAGGAACATATTGGAGAGTTTGGGTATCTAGACAAAACTTGGACCTGATTCTGCTGTTCTTCAGTTTTCTTAGTCAAGCAAGTAGTTCTTTTGCTCCTGAAAAAAAAATTAGTTTGTGGAACTGAAGGTCGGGGTGTAATCGTTCTTTGAATAACATTTGAAGGGGTTCTGGGAGCTGTTAGGTGTTTCTTAGCTGAATCCTGGGGATGAAGCTAAAATGAAGAAAGTAAACCAAAAGGCTTTGTAAATGACATTTTGCATTTAATGTGCAAAATAAACAGAAATAAAACACCGAAGTAATAAAGCGATGTTAAAGATTTGATGTGAACCTGCATGAAGCAAGGTAATTAAGTCAAGAAAAGGACATAAAACAGTTTGTAAAGAGACTGCAATTAAAATGTCACTAGTGCTATTTCTTTGGACTTAGAATAAGAAACAACTATTAAATTTTAAGTCCCCGTGGAGGTAAAAGTAAAGTTTATAGGTAACTACCATATGTGCAAACTATTTAAAGGGATCATGCTACTTCACAAATGGGCTCTTTTGGGGAATAAATAGAAAACATTTATTTGAAAATGTAGGCTGTGTTACCTGGTTCTTTGGGTCTGAACAGAAATTTAGATAGTATAAAGTCTCCTGTAAGTTTTAATTGCTTAATTTTAGACAACAGCTCCTGTGTTACAAGCTTCTACCTCTGTTTTCAACACAATCTGTGCAGTAGAGGTGGAGGAAAAGTTTATAAAATGAGGCTGGTGTCTATGCAAGCTTTGCCTCCTTCAAGTGACAGTGTTGAAACTTCCCAACAAAGCAGCAAAAATGTTGGAAGTGACAGTGGTGGTGGGAGAGAAGGTGGAAGGACAGAGAAGCCACATTGGAAATTTTTCTACTGCCCTGTGCTCTTAAATAATTTCCACTCTAACTGTGAGCTGACTATAAATTCCATGCTAATAATCTCATATATTCACATAGATGCTGTGACTGTCCTGGTTCCTAGCAGAATGGGAGGAATAGGAATTGTTTGATGTTACTTCTTGGAACCCAAGGCTTTGTCAGGTGCCAGAGTTTGAAACCCCATAGAGAGAGAGGTGGATTTTCAGCTGGAGGGGGACAGGATCTGTAGGGTTGCAGAGGAGAGCTGTGATTGTGGTGCAGCCCAGGAGCTGCTGCTCCTCCATTGCAGCATTCCATGTTGGTCTTAACAGATCTCGAAGTCCTTGGGACTTGCTGCTGTGCAGAAGCTGTTGAAAGAGATTGTTCCTATGGTTTAGGAGCAGAATGGACAAGGAGCACACATTTCTGTGATGGGAAGCTAAGATGTGGAGGCAATGCAGCTAATCTTGGAGTTGCAGGAAGTAATTAACAGAGCCAGAGTCAAGATCAAGTTGTGTTCATCCCTTCTGATCATGAGGCTGACCTGGTTGGTCATTTGGAGTTTGTGTTCTTGTCAAAAGAAAAAAGTTTTAGCATTTCTGACCTTTTGTTTGATGCCAAAGTAACTAGTGTGCAACAATTTTCATGGTGTGATGAGAAAAAAGGCAAATGACAAACTGAATCACCTGTAAGCAATTTTCCCCTATTTCTAGCCAGGGAGTAAATTGACTCAGAAGTGAATGTTCATTCTGACAACATCTATGTGCATAATATTCCCAACAGCCTTGGAGTCCAGCCATTGTGTATGAAAAGCATTTAAACAACAACCTAGATTTTTGGAAGAAAATACTGACATCTTGTCTGAAAGTTGTTCTTTCTTTAATTGTATGCATTGATGCCAAGAGAAAGTGGCTTCAGTAGTTCTTCAGTGATAATGCGGGTTGTTAGTCTTAAACTTTCTTTAAAGTTGATTGCTGCATATTCAGTTTCATTTTTTTTGTAGGACCTTAGAAATCAACTGGAGAAATTACATGGTGAAATGACTGAGAAAGAAAAAGCAGTTGAACACCATTACAATATTCTTTTGAGTGAAAGCAATCAGAAGCTGCAGAGCCAAGAACTTGTTATAAGGCAGCTGACAGACAGTGTCAATCACAAGGATCTGCTGCTTGAGGTAGGTAGACTTACTCTGAAATGAAAAATGGAAAGTTATCATTTGATTTTGTATGGGGAATTATTACAAAATCACGTTTGTATTTGGAGTTATTGTTGATTTTGATGATAATCCTTCACTTCTCATAATACTGTATTTGCAGAACAGAGCTATAATTACAGAGTGTGTGGCATTCACCAGGATTTCTTGTTAGGGTTTTGTGAAGCGTGTGGACAGAGGGGGAAGAAAGCTTTACTAATGCTTATGTAGGATTGTCACTGTTGTAAAAGCTCTGAAGTGCTCATGATTTTCAGTTTATTGTGCAGAAAGTGGAAGCTGAGGAATAGGTATAGATACTGAAATATTTGATCTTCTTTTCTGGGAGCCCCAAATGGCCTGTATGAGAAGGTTCCTGCCTGGATGGCAACAGGCCCCTGCTCAGTTTTCAGTAAAAAAAGTAATGATGGTATTCAGGCAGCAATGCAGAGAGCTGGAGTTGAGGTTGTTCTGTACCTGGGGACAAAGGTGCATGCCTTTACTTCATTTTTTAATACTGAAAAGGTTGCATAGGTGGGAAAGCTGCTGTGTATCTTTTGGTTTTGCTTCTGGTGTCTTAAATTGAGCTCTTTTTTGCAAAGTGTGTAAATAACATGTTCTGGGTCATCCTTGGATATTATCCTGAATTCTGTTAGGTTATGTATTTTGCAGTTTAAAATTAGAGTAAATTTTGAAAAACTGCCTGTTTTCTTTTTTTAGAGACTTGGTGGAACAGTTAAAGAAAAGGATGCAGAACTGCAGGAGCTCCAGAATAAGTGCAAGAACCTTCTAAGAGCTAACGAAGAACTTGAACTGAAAAATGAGGGCTTAGTAAAGGAGAAATGTGCTGCACAGACTCAACAGTCAATTACCAAGATAGTCAGAGAGCTGGAGGTGAGTTTTGTATAACTGATCATTTGCAGATAAGTACCTTGACTTCAAATTGAAGAGCATTTTGACTTTGGCTTCCAAGCTGTGGACTGGTAAATGTTGTAATTCACCTTGTTTTGTGCTCTGATGAATTTATATGGCATCACTAAATTCCCTACTTTGAGAAAGCATGTAAGATGTTTTGCTTGCCATAAAGAAATAGAAGTTTTTTGGTGGTTAGGGCAGACAAAATTCACTGAGTGGGAGGATATCTGCATTTCTGGAGAGAAGTGCCGAGAAGAGTTTGTGTACTTTGGAGAGATAAGGTGAAAGATTGCACAGAGCTGTTGACCACAGGAGATAAATAGAATGTGAAGATAAATACAGGTAGGAGTGAAAATATGCCCAGGGCAAGAAGAAAACTGCTTTAAAGCAAAGAAGAACTTGTACAGAAATAAATATATGTATATTGAAAAAGGAAGAGCAATATATGCCCATTATTTTATTCAATGCCATGAATTGAAAAGACTTGTACCTGAAGTGAGAAGTCAAAATGCAATATTTTAGATTCAGAAGTACTTCTTTCTCTCTTTACCCTCCATTCTGTTCTAGCAGAAGGAAGTCAGGTACTGTTAAATTTTTGAATCACTCCCTGACTCCATCAGTGTATCATGGTGTACAGATTATTGAACAAATAATCTGCTTTTGAAGGTACATTTCTGGTCTCTTTTTGTGTTGTTTGCAGCCTGGTGCGTCAAGGTTTCTAAAAGCATCAGGCAAAGTAAAAATAATTAGACTGGTACACAGTAATGGTGGAGAAAGCTTTTTCATTTCTTTAATAATATGTCAGTCATTAACGAGCCTTTCTGAAGGAAGTTCAAAATAAAGGGAGCCAGTGGCAAAGGAAACATAAGTGCAGTGGTTTGGGTCGCACTCTGAACAGTCTGGTGGTGAGATGATGAATGTGATGGGCACTATAATTAACCATGGCAGAGACAAGGACGTGTGGAGTCCTGCTTATGTGACCAGCTCAGAGAAAAGGAGCTGCAGCCCTGTTTGCCTGGGTAGCAGTGAGGGTTTATCCCAGAATATATGAATGTGCAGACAGACAAAATGGTCTGGGAAGAAATTCCAGCTCTGTACAACAAACTGCAGTGCATGCACGTAACTCCTGTCACAAAGGATGGCAAATGACAGGGAATTAATGGAAATCAAACACTGCCTTGCCTGTGTACCCCTGACTCGGTTCAGGTGGATAACCAGGGGCAGGAGCAGGGGCAGGCAGTGCACGGTAATCACCCAGAGCCACCTCCTAATCACAGCCCATTGTGTGCTGCTGCTGCACCGAGTGACTGAACAATAGCTCATCACAGCCCATTGTCCTCTGGGCTGAGCCTCTGCGCACGGATCTCCTGTAAGGACCCACTCTGGCATGTTAATCACCAGTTTTTGGGCACAGATTATCCAGGGCTCTGCTCTCATTGGCTGCCTGGCACTCCTGGATGGCTTTGGGGTGCTGCAGCGACTCTCAGCAAACCCACAGCTGGGTCCTCCCCAGCACAGGGGACAGAAACCAGGCTCTTCAGCATCACTGATCTTTTAAAGTTGAAGAAATTGATTGCAGAGATACAGAACTCAGCATATCTTTGTACTTTATTTTAATGTAATGATAAATTTTAAAGCAGCCAACACCCAAAGCACTGCTGGGTGCCTTGGCCAGGCCAGGAAACATAAATTACAGGTTCTGATTATGGAGTTTGGACTTTTGAGCCACTGTCATGGTCTAGAGAGAGTGAGCGAGGGCATTGATAACTGGGGGAGTCTGACAACTTCTGACTCTGGTATCTGAAATCTCAGAGTTAAATGTGTTTTACAGACAAGGAATTTAGAAGGTAGAAGAAATTACCAAATTCTAGTGAAGGATGAATGGATCAGTGAGGAGATATAACTAATATCCTTCTCTCAGTCATTTGTCCTTTAACCTTCAGAGATTTTGAAATGATCCTGAGGGGTGCTGGAAGCACGAGAACATTCAGTGAAGTAACCGGATATTCTCGTGACATTGCCAATAAGTTATTTATTGGGGAGGTATAAACCTTTCACTTTCATTGCTTACAATCTGAGGAAGCTTTAATGAAAATAAGTTATGTTTTCCACCACTGCTGCTTAGCAATAGTGTTTCAGACTCAAATATAGACTTTAACGTATTAGATTGCCTCCTTTCATGGGAATATAAATCTTTCACTGCAATATGGTCCTGGATGTCTTGCAGCTATCTCCTCTAACACATTTTCCCTCACACCATGTGTCAAGAGGTTTAATGTTTCATTAACTCCCACAGCATTACAGTCTATTTAAGTTACAGAGCTGCCTTATGTTTTGTGTACCGTCGGGGAGTTGATTGAAGTAATTCACTCCTACGCGTTATTTAGAAATGACAGTAATAATGTACAAAAAAAAGGATGTTCATGCTGCATCTTCTCATCCTTATTATTCATGAAAGATTCTGAAAAAAATCAGGAACACTTCCTTGTGATTTTGCTAACCTTTACCTGGGTAGTTGAATTTAGAATTTAATAATTTGTGCGTAGCCTGTGACATTTGGAATTAAGAAACAGCTCGTGGCTCCTGTTACGCAGAAAGAGTTGGGAGGATTTCATGAGCTTACTGAGATTTTGATACACTTGGAGAACCCAACATGTACATCCTAAAAGGAACAGGGAAGTGGAACAGGGTTTGTGTGTGGCACTGCTTTGTTCATGCAGCAGCCATTCCTTCCCTCATTTGTGCTCCGTGACTCTGCACACTGACATTGCTCTGCCAGGGCTTCTGAAAGCTTTAATTAGGGTAGAGTTCTGTCGTGTCTTCAGTAATAATTGCAAGGTTTGTATCATATGGAGGAATTCACTAGAACTTTTAACAGACTGTGAAACAACTAAATTAAGTGAAAAATTAATTTTTTCCTGTTGCTTTCTACGTCATTAGTCGGTGTTTGTGATCAAACTTTTCCAACTTAAACTACAACCCGTGTATTTCATTATTTAATAACTGTTCTTGAAAGGCTGAGATTCTAGCACACTGATAAGACTCCCTAATTCAGGCTGCAAGATGTACTTTTTAACATTTTTTTTTCATGAGATTATTTTATTACTGGCCTCTGGATCACCCACCTCCATCTGTTTTTGTGTTTCTCTGTGCTCAGTCAGCAGCTTTGCTGGGAGCTCCTCCACTGCTCATCGAGATAATAAATTCTATGTGAAGCTCAGGATTTTGCACTTTGATACAGAATAGTATTTAATGTCTAAATTGCACTAGGACCTGGAAATGTCTCTTAGATCAGCCTTTAGATGACAGCTGAACATGGAGCACGTGTCCAAAGGCAAGGTCACTTCTTGAAAGACTCTGGAGCATCAGTGGTGGAAGCTGCAGCAGGACCTGCCAGGTTACCTTAACTGGAGTCATCTGATCACAGCTTGATTACACTTGCAAAATACTATTTAACATATTTGTTGGCATATTGTGAAGTAAGAGTGTAAATAATTAAAAGTAAACACTGGTTGTCCTTGCTTTTGTGCTGTTTACTTTCCAGAACACTGATTTGTTCAAATTAGTAGTCTTTGCATCTTTAGTGTGAATTAACGAGATTCTGTTGTAGCTGCATTTTTTTTTTTTGTTGCAATTTCCTCCTTAGGAATTGCAGTTGGAATAATAACAGCTGCTTAAAACTCCTGGGTGTAGGTTTCTTCCTTGTTAATGATCTGTTCACTAATGATTTCTCTTAAGAGTTCCCTTAGCTGAAATTCCCCCTTAGCTGTGGCACCTTTTTTGTTCCTCCTTTCAATTTTCAGTCAAAATAGAAAACAGAGAGAACCAAAAATTCTTTAACAGAGGCGGAATTTGTGCCTGATATTAATGCATCCAAATTTGCTATAATATTCCAGTTATTTTCTCTTTGGAAATGTCTGATACCTGAAATACTTTTACATAGTAAGTGCAAGAATATACTCCATTAAATAGCTGCATTTTTTGCTTCCTGCTGAAAAAGTGACTGTCTGGTTGTTTTGGAGTGAAAAAAATCTGGGGAAATTAATGGTTCCTTACTGAGAATGTACCGTAAGAGTTTGTGTTTGTTCTTATAATAATAATATCATCCTTTCTGTGGGCAAGACTGCAGATAAGCTATTTTCTTTTCCTCACAGGAGTGAAGCAGCAGCTTGTAGTGTGCAGAAAATTAACTTAAAGAGTGTCTGATACGTTCATCCTTTATTTGGGGCTCAGTATAATCCTTGTTGTTCAGAGATGGAACAGAATTTGCTGGCTCTCCTCACCCCCAAAAAGCCAACTTTATCCAGAACACAAAGAGGAATTGTTCTAAAACGTGTCCTTGGAGCTTTGGCTTGTTTGCTCTCCCTTCCCTCCCTTCCCCTCCTCTGGAACAGCTGCCTGCCAGCTTGTTCCTGCTCGTTGGAACTTTGGGAGTGAGGATGCTTTCATTGAGGATGGGAGAGACTTCTGAGGCTGTGAGAAAAATGCTGAAGCACTGTTCAGGTGTGTGATTCACTCATGGTGGGTACACAGTGAAACAGTCTTTGCCTCCTCCAATAACAGCTGGATTTCAGGACAGTGAATGGTTCTCAGATCCACGTTGGGCATTGGTGATCCTGGTCACAAAACTGGGATTTCAGCTTCTTTCACAAGTGCTTCAGAACACAAGCACATGCATGGTCACAGACATGAAAATTGAGTTGTAAGCGCAGTATGTTCTTCTAATTTAGGAAAATAAAGAAGCTGAATATGAGAAGCTGATCCTTGCTTTAAGGAAAGAACAGAATATTTATTCTACACTAGTGAAGACCTTCAAGGAGTCAGATAGGTAAGTGCTTCTGGTTTTGGGGGATAATCTGAACTCACGGGGGAAAAGACAGAAGTTGTGAAAAAAATATGCAGCTTTACTGGAAATTAGTGTGTTCTGGCCAATTGTTTATAAACTCTCTGTAGTAGTCTCTAAAGAGAAATATTTATGTGAGTGAGTTTCTATTATCCAAATTACTTAAATGTTTCTGAAAATGTTTCCCTTTAGATAGGAATCTCAAATGAGCCCTGTTTCCATTTAGGTGCCAAAGTAAGCAGCTGGATTTTCCATGCTTAGGTCTTGTGTTTTGGCATGTAGGAGTAAAACCAAATTGCAGTGAACTTTTGGGCACTGGACAATTGGCCATGGTTTACTCCTAAAATACAGAGAATGCTTATCTTAAAAGTGACACTATGAGAATTTTGGTGAGAATATAAATATGCAAGATTTGGGAGAAGGTTAAACAAAACAGAACAACTGAAGTTTGCATAGTACACTTACAGTGTAAAGCATTGAAAAGGGTGGCAGGAGGAAGTGGTTTTTAACCTTTTAAAATCAAAGAACACAATAATTTAGAAAGAAATCTGCAGCCTACTCTGTATCCTGTTGTTGCTTGGCAGTTGAGGAGGAGACATAATGATAAAAAAAAGAAAATTCTTAGTCTGTAGACAAATGAAATATAAATATTTTATAAAAAAATTACTGTTATAATTGCAAACTTCTTAATGAAGTATTTAAAACATTTGACAGCCAGCTCCTGAAAGCAATGGCTTATACCTGCCAGCTTTGGGGGAATGTTTATTTATATTTTGCAATTGGTTTATAGACCACTATAGTTTGGAAACCATAAAGAGAAGTAGCACTAGAGTAGATGAGATCTGTGTGAGAGTTAAGCACTTAGCAGCAATGCCAGCTTGTGCTTGGCCACAGCTCAGGATCTGCTTTAGAAACTAGAAAAAATACTAATGAAAAATAATGCTAGCAGACAGATTATGGAGATTATTTCTGATTTCATATGAAGGGTGGGACCTGGCAGTGCCTCCTGCTCTGTGGGCAGGGAGAGGCTCCACATTCTGTACAGCAATGACAACAGAGCAGTGTGGCTCTGAAACTGGCTCTGCTTAGAATGCCTTTCAAATAAGAAGACTTGGAACTGCAGGTGTAATCACTGGGCTTTTGCAACGAGCTGCTGTAGGATCAGGATCATCAGTCCTGCTTCCCTGATGTGGGATTTTGGAATGCATGGAGCAGTCAGTGCCTGTTGTGCCACAGTAGCAGGGGATGCACAATGAGCTGGGGCTCGGAGTTGCTCTTATTCCTCCATCTCCCAGTTTTGGGGGCTGAAATGTGCTGGAAACTTCATCAAGACTTGAATCCCAAACTTCTGGGGAATGGGTAAACAAGCCCTGCAGGTACACAGATGAGGAAGCTGGGTTTAATTGCCATCAGCAGTGACATGGATTTTGGGCAAACATCTGTTTTCTTGCTGACGTCTTTTAGGCATTATTTATTTTAAGCAACCTGAGTGATTATTTTTCAAAATGAGCTACTGGATGTCAGGACCAAGACATTCCTTCTCCCTCCAAGAGGGGAATCAGTGTTTGTTCTTATAAAATCTTTAACTCATGAAAAGGAGAAAATGTGCTTATCTGGCTTCTAGTCATGTGTTGGTTTAGTTTTACTCTT
>VYZR01122620.1:2692-13901 GCA_013400675.1 Oxylabes madagascariensis
TAGAGTTCTGAATGCCCTTATCCGGTCTTGCAGCTTGTGTGTGCGTGGACGTGCAGTTTCGGAGTACAGTCTGATTCTTAAAATTCTCAGTCCGATACCCGCCTGCAGGGATTTTCTTTTCAGGGGCTTCAGAAGTGTTGGAACCGCCTTGCTGCAAGGAGTTGATCTAATCGCTGAGCAGATGGCCGCTTTATCTTAGGATCGGGTGTGGACAATGCTTGTTGGCTTGGGTGATTAGAGCCCATTGTTCTGTAGAATCTGAGGTGCTTGGGGTGTAGGCTTGAATTTCATGTTTCTACATCTAAATTCTAAAATCTACACGAATTATTCAATATATTTATTACACTATATTCTACAACTAACAGGAATTATCCATAATATTTATCACGTCTCACTCCCTTACATTTTCTACACTCATGTTCCCCCTATTTACTAAGTTGCTGGGCTACTTCAAGAGTAGCATCTATAAGATCAAGCTGATTTACTTATAGGTTCTAATTCTACTTTGGAAATGGAAATCGCTGTGGCTGTTCTTGCTTTTAGAGTGTTTTTATGTGAGCATTTGTGTATGTGTACATGTGTGTGTGTATAATTTTATTTTAAGAATAATCTGTCTTCAGCAAAAAGCCTGTGTACTTCCATTGAAATAATCTAGTTCAACGTTGTACATTTCTGTATGCATTTTGCTGCAGAAAATGTTATAGCAGCTGATACCTCAGTAATGTTTCTAGTTAAGGGAAAAAAGACTCCAGTCTGCATCACCTAAACATGTACATTCCCTCTGAATTAAGGCTAATAATAAAATATAGAACAGAAGACTTATGAGATGAAAAAGTCCTGTATGTACTTCCAACAGCTGACATTTATACTTCCTTTAATACACATCCAGAAAACCAAATCATAACAAAGTAAAATGTTCTCAGACTTCTGCTATGCTCATGCTTATTTCCTCAAAGGGTACCTTTTCTTTTTTTCCTCAGCATATATAACTAAAGGATTCTGGGCCATTGCTCAGGCTTCTAGATGCTAATGAAATAGAAATAACTGGAGAAGAGATTTGCATCCATAAACAGACAGAGGCACAAGCCCACAAGATCTTAAAATGCTTGCCATAAATAAATATTTGAAAAACATAGTAATTGCTCCATACTTCCAGTATGTTTCCTTCTTAGAACTGAACTTCTGTGAATCATGAAGACTAGTTCTATTGGAGGCATGACCTGCTAAACTAGTGGTTTTAAAAAAGAAAGCTCTTAGAAAAACTTATTTGCTTGCTGAGTGCAGCTCCATAGAAGAAATGAGAGCTGTTAGAAGGGAGCACAACATTGCTAGGGAAAAGGTGTCACAATTTTAGGGCTGCCAAGTTTTAGAACAGGAGCTGGGAGGCAGCAGGAGGGGGAAGTGGAAATAAGGAAGAGTTTTACTAACTTTGTATTCATATAACGAAGCTCTCCTAAAATGACTAGCCAGGTGGAGAGAGGAAATGTCTGCCCTGAAAGTGGGTTATAGTAATTCCAGCATGGGTGGATGGGGAAAGAAAGGTCAGGAGACAGAAATCAGGAAGGCATGTACAAACATATCTGCATTCTGCTTTCAAGTGGGCTGCTGGCAGTTCTGCTGCTGCTTCTCACTCTGCACTGTCTCTCTCCGGGGCTGAGTTGCGGCTTCCCCGTGTCCTCTGCTGCTCCCACTCGCCTTGCCAGTGCACATTTCCTCGGCTCTGGCTGTGCTCTTGGAGTCATAAGTCCCCCTCAGAGGGCTTAGGGGGCAAGGATTTATAGCAGGATGCCATCTCTATGTAGGAGTCTGACATTTGCGGGTAGGAATACTTTAAATGTGCTTTAAACAGCACCTGGCCGCATGCACTGGTGCAAGCATTGATAAACATACAATAATTGTGGAGAATGTTTTCCTGTGCCACATTCAAGGGAAGAAAACTTAAAATAATTTTTAAAAGCATGGATGAAAAGAAAAAGGGATTTCTGTATGTTCTAAAATTCTTTCTTTGTTACTCTGAAAAAAAAAATTATTTCTCTCTCACATCTTGCTCCTTATAAGCTCAAATAAACCTGAGTAAAATATTGGCACTGCTAGTAACACTAATTAAACCATGATTCAAGTGAAAAGGAGAATATTAATTTATTTTTGATTCTGATATTGGTATTTGACTATAACATGCTAAGTATTATCCTTATGAAATGTCTACTAGCACATTCAGCTTGTTAAGTGAAGTTATACCTGGTCCAGTTGAAATGGGAATCTGATCTGAGAGGTAAGAAACAAGCAAGAGAAACACATTAAGAGAAAAGAGAGAGCTAGCCAAACTTTAGTCATAAGGAAACATGCTATTCAGAAGGGCAGTCACTATTTTGACCTAATATTGTCAGGAGGAGGCCCTAGCACATCCTGGAAACATGAGGTTTTGCTCTGCCTTGGGACACCCAGGGTTTAGCACAGAGAACAGGCTTCGGGCTCTGATCAGATTATGCCTCATGCTCATCATAAGTGTTTCTTACTTAATAGAGTTTNTAACTGGAGAAGAGATTTGCATCCATAAACAGACAGAGGCACAAGCACACAAGATCTTAAAATGCTTGCCATAAATAAATATTTGAAAAACATAGTAATTGCTCCATACTTCCAGTATGTTTCCTTCTTAGAACTGAACTTCTGTGAATCATGAAGACTAGTTCTATTGAAGGCATGACCTGCTAAACTAGTGGTTTTAAAAAAGAAAGCTCTTAGAAAAACTTATTTGCTTGCTGAGTGCAGCTCCATAGAAGAAATGAGAGCTGTTAGAAGGGAGCACAACATTGCTAGGGAAAAGGTGTCACAATTTTAGGGCTGCCAAGTTTTAGAACAGGAGCTGGGAGGCAGCAGGAGGGGGAAGTGGAAATAAGGAAGAGTTTTACTAACTTTGTATTCATATAACGAAGCTCTCCTAAAATGACTAGCCAGGTGGAGAGAGGAAATGTCTGCCCTGAAAGTGGGTTATAGTAATTCCAGCATGGGTGGATGGGGAAAGAAAGGTCAGGAGACAGAAATCAGGAAGGCATGTACAAACATATCTGCATTCTGCTTTCAAGTGGGCTGCTGGCAGTTCTGCTGCTGCTTCTCACTCTGCACTGTCTCTCTCCGGGGCTGAGTTGCGGCTTCCCCGTGTCCTCTGCTGCTCCCACTCGCCTTGCCAGTGCACATTTCCTCGGCTCTGGCTGTGCTCTTGGAGTCATAAGTCCCCCTCAGAGGGCTTAGGGGGCAAGGATTTATAGCAGGATGCCATCTCTATGTAGGAGTCTGACATTTGCGGGTAGGAATACTTTAAATGTGCTTTAAACAGCACCTGGCCGCATGCACTGGTGCAAGCATTGATAAACATACAATAATTGTGGAGAATATTTTCCTGTGCCACATTCAAGGGAAGAAAACTTAAAATAATTTTTAAAAGCATGGATGAAAAGAAAAAGGGATTTCTGTATGTTCTAAAATTCTTTCTTTGTTACTCTGAAAAAAAAAATTATTTCTCTCTCACATCTTGCTCCTTATAAGCTCAAATAAACCTGAGTAAAATATTGGCACTGCTAGTAACACTAATTAAACCATGATTCAAGTGAAAAGGAGAATATTAATTTATTTTTGATTCTGATATTGGTATTTGACTATAACATGCTAAGTATTATCCTTATGAAATGTCTACTAGCACATTCAGCTTGTTAAGTGAAGTTATACCTGGTCCAGTTGAAATGGGAATCTGATCTGAGAGGTAAGAAACAAGCAAGAGAAACACATTAAGAGAAAAGAGAGAGCTAGCCAAACTTTAGTCATAAGGAAACATGCTATTCAGAAGGGCAGTCACTATTTTGACCTAATATTGTCAGGAGGAGGCCCTAGCACATCCTGGAAACATGAGGTTTTGCTCTGCCTTGGGACACCCAGGGTTTAGCACAGAGAACAGGCTTCGGGCTCTGATCAGATTATGCCTCATGCTCATCATAAGTGTTTCTTACTTAATAGAGTTTGTCTGTAACAGAGCCTAAGAGGACTATTATTAAAAGATTAGGCTGTCTCCATCCTCTTGCTTAATGAATTTTTCAGTGTAGGAGGGAAACTCCATGGTCCTCAGTCTATTGCTGAGGTAACACATTACAGTACGTGATCAAAGTCAGACTACTGAGCCTCCATGAACATCTGTGTGATGAACAAATCATTCTGTAGCAACTTCAAGATCAGTCAAATAATGGATACATTAAAAAAATAAAAAGCCACACACTGGATTCTAGTTCTTTGAAATGAAAATAAAACAAATTTGCTTGGGGGAAAGGTTTTATACTAGGATAGTCTTTTTACAGAAAGTAAACAATAATGCATGCAAAAATTTTCACTGGAATATTTAGAGAAAATTTTATGATGCCAAACATCCTTTTATGATGTTTCTAGATGGAAATTTGCATCGGAAAATATCTTAAGCATAGGTAGGAATGAATTAGGCACTGCATGTTGTCCTCAGATAGCCAACGACCCTGTGTGAAGGGCATTACTTTATCACTCTTTATTACTTTATTTTCTTTCAAGTGACATTAGCCAAGTCCTGACTCTTAAGCAATTAATTTAACTCTTCTTCTTCCCAGTCTCAGGTGGTAGTTCTTCCACTAGGCTGCTGTCTCCAATTTCTCACAACAAACTGAAAAGTCTTGACTTCCTCCGGATTTAGCATAGGGACATTGCTGAAAGCTTTTCATCAGGTTAGCAACCCTTTCACTGTGGCTTCCTAGCCAACATATTTCACTGTGAAACAGAAGAGAAGGAGAAAATGAGAATGTATAAGTTCTCAGCGTCAGCTCAGAGTGAACACACAGCTACAGGCTGTGTCAAACAGAGAAGAGTCCTGTCCCTCATTCCCTTATTCTAGTTACTCAAGGGGATTTACTGGGGCACTTGCAAGTGAAACATGGGATCTGAATTTTGACAGCTAATCAGACAGGCATTCCAAGATGCATATAACTCAAAGAAGAAAATGTGAGGGATATCACGTTTTCCTGATATGTGACTTTGCCCCAGCAGAAACAGCCAACAAGCAGGTCAGTAAGGAAGACGATAGACAAAACCATTAGCTTAGTTTATACACAAACAAGGAGGTTGCCATTGATGTGACATCAAGTTCCAGGTCACCAGCTATTTCAATGCATCAACACATTGCTATATTAACACAAAAATGTTAAAATTTATAAAAAAACTAATAAAGCTGAATTATTCCTAACAATTGTAACCTGAAATACCTATCTAATGAATGGCTGTCCACAGCTCCTTGCAATTCCAGTACTTCACCTACACAGACAGCCCCTTGTGAAAAGGTTCATCCAAGGAGAAGATCTGTCAAGTACATGGATTTACTCAATCTAATAAATACTTGTATCTGCACCAACAATGTCTCATAGGTAAAAGCAGCATTGATCTTGATGAGGCCCTTAATTAAAACACTTAAATCTTTCAATTTGCCAATTGCCCTTCTTCGGGTAAAATGACATTGTTTTCCTCTATCAGAAGGGTATAATGAGGATTTTTACATAAATGTTTGAATATTCTCATATATTAGAGGAAAGTACGAACGCAGAAATTTCTACAGAAATGTAAATCTAACTTATCAGCCTTTCTAGATTCAATTCAAATATCACTGATTATTCTTGTGCTCACAGTTCAGCTCCTCTCTGCAAAGGTAATTAAATTCATCTCACAACATGTACATAAAAATATAATCACAAATGTTACTACTGTATACTAAAATGTTAATGTTTTGCCATGAAAAATGTGTGTTGCCTTGGCAGTATTTTTATTATTTCTTCCCACCATGTGTTTGTCATTTTTGACAGTTTTGCTTTTTAAACCTGAAAATATGAAAAAGCCAGACACCTGAAAAGCCACGTGTAGGAAAAGGCAAAGCACATAGACATTTAAAATTTTGACAGTTTCAGTACAAGATAATTGGCTGTAGAGTTAAAAAAAATTTAATTACCTTTCCTTCCCCTAAAAACCCTTAAAATTGTATAGGCACAATTTAAATTTCAAGACTACAGGGAAAAGCCCTTTCCACTATAGCCACAGGTCCCTGTAGGTGAGAAAGTCCTCTACTGGACACCAGGAGTGTCAAGAATTGTGGCTTTCTAATGTTTAAAATTTATTCTGTAGCCATTATCCTCATGAATGGAATAATAAAAAAAAAAAGCCCTTCAACAAAAATTTCAGCAGCAGAAGGAACACACTTACTTGAAGTACCAGCAAGTATGTTTTACCAACGATTTTGTTGTGCTTTATTTCTTGCTAAATATAACTTGATAAAAGATGCTTTGACAATGCGGAACTTCAAAATGTATACTTCAAAATCTCTAGATTACAAAGCCGCCTTAAATTAGGTTTTTATCTTGCTCTGAATTTTAACTTTACCCATATTCTTTGCTTACATTTTATGGTTTCCTTTTGTAACAGTGATGACTAGAATATTTTTTTTTTCTTTGCGAAGCCTACTGAAAATTTAATCAATAGTTTCTGGAGAGGGCAAATTTAAAAAGACAACTTCGTGGGATGTGTGTGATAAAACTTCAGAACTACATACTTTCAATCTTTCTTTTGACACTGAAATCTTCTGGAATCTTCTCGGACCTTTGACCAAAAAAATCCAACAAACAAATCAAAACAAAAAATGCGTTGGGAAAGAATGTAAACAACAAGGAAGGGCCAAAAAAATCTTCACATCAAATATTTCCTAGTACCAGTAATGAGTAATTCTTCTCTGAATCCAAAGACCTAGTTATAGTCTTCTATTAAAGTGCTTTCTGACAAAGCCTTTCCGTAAACTACCCATTTACACAAGCCATTCTCCTTCTAGAATGAAAACACCTCTTTTGCAAGTTAAACAGCTGTGCAAGTTTGGTTCAACCTAAAGGGAAAAATCAGACCTAAAATTCCTGCAAGCAGCCAAAACTGGACAATCATATCTCAGAAGTGTTATCATTTTCCATTTCTGCCAGCCAATGACAGACCATGTGATGAGCATATAGCCTATCTCTAGGAAGTGACTCACCAAAACATCAACATGTGTTTGTGTTCTCCCTCTAGAAGAGCTCAAAGCAATTTGGAGAGAGACTTAATCTTCTGCTGCAATAGACCAGGATGTCACAGTGTGCTGTGTCTTTGTTTCTGTCTGTTTTTTTTTTTTTTTTTAAATTAGGTTTAGTGCATATGACTCATCATTGATGTTTCCTTCTTTTTATCTTCCTTAGGAAAAAAAGACAGCTTTTAACTATTTGAGTCTCTTAATTGGCAGGATTACTTAGAACATTCAAAAGACATTATAGACAAGTGTTATTAAGGGAACATGTTTCCTTACTCTCCCAGATGACCATGGAACACAATTAATCATTTTTTCAGTCTTATCAGTGTCAAGCGAATAATAAATTCCCTAAATTTCTAATGAAGTAATTTTTTTAGAGATGTGTTTAAGAGAAACAAAATTACAATGAATGCTTCTCTAGCTATGTTATCATTCTTTGCTTGGATAGTTGTGCTTATTTATAATTCTGACTTTTGCACATGCTCCCACTAGAGTAAATAATTTAAAATATAACAATGTTCAATGGATTATTTTGATTGTTAATGGAAAATGTCTCATTGGAAGATTTTACAGTGCTTATATGATACTATTTTCTAATGAAAAGCAGATAAGCTCTACTTACATTCTGTATAGTGCAGTTAAAATAATTTACAACTGCAGATGAGAATTTAATTAGCCCCAAAGTTGGAATTTTCTTTTGTTTCTGAAAGTAATTAACTTAACCTTCTTGAGGTGTATATTCTTACATCAAGAGAGGGAGTTTTATTGTACTGCATAAAGCATTAAATCTGAGCATTACTCTGTGTCAAGTGATCAAAGCATTCATAAATGGATAGCTGTACTGACATTACCTGTGTAATTAGAGGTCATCAAAATGATGACTCTCCATCCTGCAGCATAACAGGTGAATCCTAAAACTAGATGCTGAGGAAGCAGATTCACAAATATGTATGTCCTAAAACCCCCCATTTATTTTCAAACCTATTTTTTTTATCAGCTCTTACTACAGTAATTTAGCAGCAGATAATTGTTGAAACAAGCGCAAGACTGTCCAAAGGGGTTGATAGGATTGATGCCCCCTCACAGCACAGCAGGATTAATCAGACACACTCCTGGTGGTGGGCTGCTTTACAGAGCAGATGTTTGACCCCCTACAGAAGGTTCTGCTATAAAACATAGTGGTATAATCCCCTTTCAGATACAGAGAAAAAAAAATTAACTTTTAGCTTCTGCAGACTTACAAAGTGTAAGTATCTTTAAGTAAGGGTGTCTCCCACTGATCTCAAACCTATCTTCTGTGAAAGTCAGCTCAATCCCATTGTTTCAGGAGGTACGTTTAAACTAAAAGAAAATGCTTGTCTGGGAAGCAGCTGAAACAATCCGAGATATCTGTTAAAAGACGGCAGCACAGGGAGGTGGCATTAGCCCCTTTTAGCATTAGTAATAACAACTCAGCTTTGGGAAAGGCAACCCCATCTCAGAGGTCAAGATGCTGAGCAGACCTAGTGCCTGCTTGAGGCAGAATCCATGCCGAGGGCTGTGCCCCACCCCTCGATGCTACCTGCCCACTGCAGTCCCAGCTGCCTGCCCCAACCAGGCAGGATGCCCATCGTGGTTTGCTCAAGTGCAGGGCAGGCCTTTATGTCCTTGAAACTCAGATAGGTTTTGCAGTCTGTAACTCATGATTTTGGTCCTGTTTTTATTCATTTCCTAAATTCCAGATCCAAGCCATTTTCATCTTTTGTCTCTCTCTTGTGGGTTCAGCTGCTCAGTTCAGAAGCGAGGCATGGTCCTTTGGAAACTCAGCTTTGCAATTAATCATTTGAGGACACGAAGAATTATGTCACAGCATAACATCTGATTGAAAAGAAACACAGCCTGCAATAGATAGCTTGTTAGAACAACAAGATTAGTCTTTTTTTGTTACATAAAAGGATGCTTTCATGTTGGTCAGGAACACCTCTCTTCATATTGATACAGATCTCTTTTTTTTGCTCCTGACTTTAATGAAAGGAGAATGAGGCATTTCAGATTTTATTACCACAATCACTGCTGAAATGTGTATTAAATTAGAGATGTGCCAGTGCTGGGATTTTAACAGTAATTCAGACAGCTATGGAACCACTACAGACATGTCAGTCTCTTCTCTCTGCTTAACATCTGCTTGAAATAAATCCAAAGCAGACACTGGCTTGCCAAGTCCACATTAAATCCAATGAACTTAAAATAAATACCTTCCTAAACCACCTCTTATTAATGATAGATATCTATAAATGTGGATATATTCATAAGAAGCAAAGTTTCTCAGACCAAGCACTGCTCATCATTAAATAATTATTATCTACAATAGTAGAGTGCCTTAATTCCTGAGCTACTTTAAAAAAAAGAAATTAATTTAAAGAGGAGAATAATAAATAAACACAGTTGAGAGACTTGTATTTCCCTGTTAAGGTAACAGCAGAGTTGGAATGTCTTTGGGAGTTGGAATGTGAGCACACATGCACCTCTCACCCACTTTTCCTAAGCCTAAGTTTGGTTTTTGGGAGCAGGATATCACAGTGACTCACTAACTCCCCCCTTCCCACCAAAAGTAGGATAAAACAAAATTTTAAATATCGAATCACAATACATCTCTAGAAAGGAAACCAGGGAAAGAGGGAAGAAAATTTCACCTTGTATCATCAGGAAGATGGTATTTTAGTTTATTTTATTTGCTTTTATTAATAAAATATTTTATCTATGTCCTTTGCCTATTCTTTATGATGTATTTTCCACACAGCATTTTCCTTGATTTCTTTTCATGAGAATTAAACTCGTGTGAGAAGTGCAAATGACTGAGGCATTTGCATCAGAAATTCACCTACAACTATTCAAAGGTACAACACCAAAACATCCTTGCATCCTACAGTAAAGGAAAAAAGTAAGAGCACTGTTGATGAGCACAGAAAAGCAGAAGAGGTCATGGAAACTCAGGATATCATAGACTCCTCCAAGCCACTGGGCAAACAGTCACAGACACCATAAGTGACATATGGCAGCAAATTTTTCTGTGGTGGCGGCAGGAGCTCAGGCAGGTCCCAAAATGCCGGTCACTGAGGCAGCAAATCCCTGTTCAGAGCAGCACCAAGCAGAGCACACCCATACACGCACAAACAAGTCATGCCTCTATCCCATCAGCTGCTGGGGGAGACATGGAGAGAGGCCAGGCTAAATTTGGGAAGGTAGATGGACAACTGTCAGAGGAGATCCTGCGGTAGCTGCACTGGGGCAAAGGGAAAGTACTCCTTTGCACCAACAAACTGGTTAGGATTTTGCTTTAGAATTTGCCTCTTGGCAAACAGCAGGGGTAATTTTGTTTACCATGGGCTAGTAAATAGCAACTACCCTCAAAAATATAAGGCCTTTCTAAAACCAAGTCTGTGCAGGGAGGAAGCTCCCTTGACTTGCACTGCCATTTGAATTCAGACATTTCTCCTGCCTGCATAATTTGCTACACATTTCCAGTTTAAGCGTCTCATAGAATGTACACTTTTAAAGAGTTATTATAATAAATTTTAATCATCTGTTATTGATTTAGTCCCACTTTTTAATATGTGCTTTATATTTTACATCCTTGTAAATGCTAGTGGCAAATTGCTGCAGTTAGAAAATATGTTACCATAAATTTTGTGGCAGGGCAAAGACGAGTTAGCAGCTATTCCATGGTGTTATAAATACTCACTTTTCTACCTGCTTTGAATATCACAAAACAGTAGAACAAGTCATTTTGGTCAAGAGAAAGTTTATGACAACTGGGAGATCTGTAAGCAATTCAGTGTGCTTTGCTCAGTTCTGCCCTGATGCTCAAGTAATGCTCAGGCTAAAGTGTTTTACTGACTCAACTGTTATGAGCCTCTCTCTAATGAGCAAGAGAGTGAGATGTTAGAGATGCCCCAAGAGGGAGCAGATGGTGCAGGAGTCCCCCAGAGCAGACCCACCACTTTGGGGTATGCTGTACCAAGCAGCTCAAATGCAGTGACATGTTGAACTGGCTGTGCTGCTTTCTCCTTGCCCTGTGCAGGGCAAAGACACGTCCAGTGCTGCCTACTGACCTGAGTTGCTGCTGCA
>VYZR01122622.1:0-19895 GCA_013400675.1 Oxylabes madagascariensis
CAGGCTGAACAATCTCAATTCTTGGATGTCTTTGCCTTCTTCATCTCCCACCTTCTCTCCCTTTCAGCACAAGAATGGCTGCACCTGGGGCTGGCCAGCCTGAGAGCAACAGAATGGAGGATGGGACACAGTCAGCATCTCTCCGTGTCCTCTGCCAGCAGGAAGCTCCTGGCAGGCCCTGTGGGAAGGGGAGTGGCATTTCTCTAACAGGCAGAGTCAGCGACAGTGTCTGCACTGCCAGAGCCAAGAGGCATCAGACAAAGCCTTTGTTCAACAGTGCCAGCCTAGAGAGAGAACAGCAGCAGCATTACTATTGAGGCAAGACAAGTATGATCAAGGTGCCAGCCACCTCCACTGAAGCTGCTTTCAGGCACTAACTTGGGTCAGAGTCAATTGCAGCAGGCTGCTTTCCCAAGGTTAAGAAGCATCAGTAAACTTTTTTTATGGTTCAAAAGACAGTAGTGGTATTTTTGGGTGTCAAATCAGGATCATCTCTAATAATGCCGTCCCCATGAAAATTCACTGGGGTTTTGTGAACACTGGTGTTTGGTAAAGGAAAAGCCTGCTCTAGAGGTTCCCAATCCCAAAAACAACTGGCTGAAATTCACAGCCTGCAGGCTGGACATGTTTTGGGATGCTTCCTACAGGGCAGGCCACTAAGGCCAAAAGGGGTGAGCATCACTCACAGGAAGCGCATGCTTCCAGGGCAGGAGGAAGGCAAGTCTGTGAGTTAGACGTGATCTGCAGTCATTTCTCATTGTCTGATTCACTGTACACATGGAAAGAGCAATTATTTTAACTTGTTTTTCCAGAGAAGAAAATAAACTCGTATTTCAATTCCTATTTACCAAAACAAGAGCCAGACAAACTCAGTGCTGTATGAAAGTATATTTATTCCAAAGCTGAATTTCTCACAGAAAACAATGTCTATAAACAGCAGCATTGGTCATGACAAACTCCAAAAGCTTCCTGGGCTCCAGGGCTTGGGGTCCTGAACCATCCCAACAGAACAAGCAAGAACATCTTCTCAGAGTTGTCAGGAAGAGGTGGGGGAATGACAGAAAACAGATACACGGCCATTGGCACAATTTCAGAACTCATGCCTGCTCACAAGAAGAGCAAATGTATCAAGACACTTTGCAGGGAGATTAATGCCTGCACAAGAATCTCACAGAACACCCTGCTCCTTGCAGACTGCCTGTAAAGGAGCAGCTGCCCCTGTCAGGAGAGAGCTGCGTTATTCCTGCAGACAGAAAGCAGGACTGTTGGTTTTAATCATCGGCTGAACTGCTTCCAAGGACCGAAGTGGCTGGGACGTCGTGCCAGGGGATGTGCTCCTCTGCAGCCTGCGCATGTCAGGGCCCAGCTGAAGCTCTAGAGGGGCTCCCCTTCTTCCCCCTGCCTCAGCCTCTTGGAGAGGTGCCTGCTGATGGCCAGGAGGGGGTTGGCTCTGTACTCGGGATCGGTGATAACCTCATGAAACCGAGCCACTTCCTCCCCTCTGAGGAAAGAAAAATAACACACCAGTTCTCTAAGGGCCTCATGTGAAAGGAACCAAGCAGATAAGGACCAACTCATAAAGCAGCAGATTGCTGTTGAGACAGAGTGATCCTGGGTGTAAATCTCAGAGAAAGAAGTGCAAGAATAAACCTAAATTAGCCAAGGGCAGAGCTCAAATTGCTGCCAGCTTCATGGGAGCCAGAGACTTTGATCTCAAGCCACAGAGACACAAACAATCACTATAGTGTCCAGCATCACTTGGGAATGTTTTTTTGGGGTTTTTTTTAGAGTTTTTCCCTAGTAAACCAGAAACAAGAGACTGTGGATCTGGTGAATCACCAGGAATGACAATTACTTCGGATTGCACCAGCAAAAAATCAAATTCTCTTTAGAGAGCTCATCTACTGACTCTCTTTATTGCCGAACACTGAGCCTGAGTAATCCTACATGCAACACTAACTGGACACCATGGGAAGAGCATGACACAATTACCTCTGCATGCCTGGTCACAGCTACTTCCTGGGGAAATGGCCTTGTCTTAAAAAGCAAGCAAGCAGAGAGGGACAAGAACAGAGCAGGAGCATTAAAAAAACCTGTGCGTTTTCACACAGCCACATCCACTACATCATCCAAATCACCCTCAGACTGCCAGGCTCCCCACAGCCTCGTCAGACAAACACTTTGTAGCGCTCAGCTACTTCCCTCCCAAGCACGGCCCTTCCCTTCCATGCTCTTGCCAGAGAAACAGAGAGAGGAGCCAATGCTCCTGAAGCTTGGGTTGGGGTAATAAGGGGAGGTTTAGGGAACCTCTCATCCTAACTAATACCTTGGGAAAGAAACCTCAAGACCTTCCTCCAAACTTTTTCCCTCCCAAGAAGCACAGACCTGCCAGACCATGAAAAAGTAAAGCAAGGCAGAACTGAGCAAGAGAGGCATCCCAGCACCAACACTGGCCTGTTTCTGACAGGGAAGGTATTCATGGAGAGCAGTGCTGGATCTGCAGCCTGACTGCTCAGCCTCAGTTTGAAGCTGAATGGCTCAAAACTGACAGAAAGCCAGGAAACAAGAAGGCAAACAGTGCCAGATCACAGAGATCCCAGGAGCCCCAGGAGAGCTGTGCTGAGGGAAAATGAAGTTCTTGATGGCAGTATAAACTATCCAATAGATAGGGAATAAGGAGTTGCCAGACTAAGTCCAGGAGTTACCTGGACACATTTAAGTTCTCCATTCTTGTTGACATTCAAAAGCCGTGTGGACTTGGGTCTCGAGAACCAGTTCTAGGTGACCCTGCTCGAGTACAAGGGTTGGACAGGTGACCCCCATGGATCCCTGCCCGTCTCAACCATCCCACGAGGCTGAGCAGGAACTGGACACTGAAAACTTGGTACTTACAGGAGCTGATGTTTCTGAGCTTGTTTCATCAGAGAGAAGTCTGTTGGTTCTGCCTTTGCTTTTACGTGGCTATGGAGAGAAGAAACAAAACAAGGGAATGTTAGAGCATTAATTTAGCAATGGCTGTGTAGATGGAAAGAGTCCAGGGATTCTGCATCTGCCTTTCCAGAAAGTACAGGTAATTAATTGTCCTGCATGGAATTTGTCCTGAAAGGCAATTATTTCCACAGCCAGGCATTGCAGGGAAATGCTAACTCCTTCCACCCGAGCCCGAGCCAGAGCAGGCGGCATTACAGGAAAACCAGATCGCCCAGTGCCAACACTGGTCATTAGCTGTCCTTGCCCAGATCACTTTCTGCTTGTCACTGACCTCCAGGTCAAACCGATCCCATTGCTTAGAGAAAAGATCCCACTGAACCTCCCCTCCCCACCACACATGTCACCTCTGCACAGCTCATGTTCCCTGCTGACACCGTGGAGCTCCAGCCTCCACAGCCACCCGCTACAGGGAGTGCCACAGATACTCAGCAAGAGGAGGGAGCTGCCAGCCCTGCTCTGGTTCCTGCAGTGGGATCACTGGGATACAACACGCTGTAATGCAAGATGGTGCACTATGTGCAGAAGAGGCGCAGCAGGAGATACAGATCTGCCATCTCTCTATGCATTCCTCATTCCTGGGCAAAGTCCAAGGAGACCAGAGGTGTAATACCATCCCTCATGATGCCTGGTGCCAAGCAGCAGCAGAGATTTACCAGAAAGCCAGCACTAAGCCCAAGCAAGGAACACATAGGAAGCACAGAGATTGCTTTTGGGACCTGTGGTGCACACAACGAGTTGCTGGTAGAACTGGACATTAAGGAAAGGAGAAGAAATTTCCATTTGTCAGGATTACACAGATACAAAAGTTAATAGGACAAAGAGGCTGGGAAAAGGCTCTGCCTCTGTGGGGTAGCTCCTCCCTCATTTGCCCTGAAGCAGAGCCCCAGCCCACAGGCCAAGGGGGAGAAAGAGGGCCTGCATCCCACCTCTCTGTTGGAGCAGGGATCAAGGAGGAATATTCCCATACTGGTGGGTGCTGGGGGCTACAGCCACCCCCATCTGATCTGCCCCAAAGGTCAGGAAACAAAATGATTTCCCACCTCCTCTTCAAGACAGCAGGATCTGGTCTCTCATTACAGTGACCTCCTCTTCCTATTTCCCTCTCTGGCATGCTACCCTCCATCCTCTTATTTTGCCTTTTTTCCCCCCCATTCTTCCTTCCTTCTTACTCCCCCTGCCTCACATTCCTTCATGTCACTCAACTCCATCATCCATCTCTATTCAATCAGTTGCTGCTCATTTGCCTCTCCTCTCCCTCTCCTCATTTTTAACAGCTCAGCACAGGAACAACTTCTGGTCCTAGTTTGCCTGGAATGCTCACAGAAGCTCAGGAACATCCCTTCTCAAGCTGGACGGCAGCCCTTGGTCACCAGAGCAGGGCTTGCCAAATCTGTGTGCCACCAAGTCACCATGGCAGTCCCTGCAGAGGTGAGTAGCTCTGCAGAGGGTGACAAAGCCTAAAGGAAAGTTATTCTAGAGTACATTCCCTGTTGGTTTTCACCTCAAAACCACCAGCACGCTGCCTGTTCACTTGGACCCCGTTAGCAGCTCAGCTTCACTACACTTCATTGCCTTCATTCATTATAAAACAGAATAAAAACCTCCCTGTAATGCGCTTTTACCCTGCAGGAGATCAAATTCCTGGAGAATCTAATCTTTTATTAATACTGCTGACAAATCACCAGAGTATTACCCTTCCTTTCTGTAATGATTCAAATCCTATAAAAGCCTCCTCTGATTATTTCAAACACTTCTATACAGACATTCAGGAAGCCAGAAGCCAGCAAGAGGAAGAAGAGCCAGTACCAAGGGGGGCTGGTTTGGGGTTAGCAGGTCATGTAGGCAATGTAGGTGACATCAGCCCATGTCAAACTCCCACCTCCACTGTGCCAGCTTGGGTTTCTACAAGGAGAGACTTTTGGAAAGGTCTGCGATAGAGGGAGCTGACAGTGCAGAGGGAACAGCCAACTCAGCCATGCTCTTGGCCAAAGTCACGCTACTAGACAACAAAGATTCTGGCCAGAGCACAAAGGGCACGGCCCAAAGGGCTTGAACTGCCTCAGGATAAAGCCTGCATGAAGGGCTGGAAAGATGGAATGTCAGGCTGCAACACCACAGACGAGGTTATCAGGTGAGCTCAGCAGCATTACAATGTGGACACCAACGTGCCACTCCTGCAACTCCCAGGATATCTGGATGTTCCCAGCGTGTCTCATTCCAAGCCTCAGCCAAGCAATGTGGTTCCCCCCTCAGCTGTGGGTTCAGAAGACACATTTCATCTTTTTTTCTTGTGTCAAGTGAAGGACGAAAAGGGTTAAAATAGGGTTTTGAACAAGACCCTGTTCTCCTCACCATTGCCTGTAGCTCCAAACTGAGTTGAGGGACACTTCACCACACAGGAAGAAGGAAAATACATAGCCCATCTCTAAATGGCACATACCTTTTGAGAGGCTTCCTTTCCCTGACAGCTGTGGTCAGGTAAGAGAGCTCAGGCAGGGCTTCCATCAAGGGATGCATGTCTCCCACCACAGGTGTTGCTTTCCGCTTCGCTTCAGCTTTTTGCTTTTGCTTGGCCATCTTTACACTTTCAATTTCTGCGTCAGAAACAAGGCATTACTGGAAGAAGGAGAAACGCCTACAGGAGATAACCCTTGAGCTATGAAATTCGTAAGTTGTTTTACCATTTACAACAGGCCAGAAGTGATTTAAACCAGGGAAAATATGAACAAAATGCAGCTGGGTCATTCCTTCCATTGATGTATTTGCTCGTAACTATATACAGCCCTTCTGACATTGCAATGGGAAGTGAAATTCCCAGACAGGTTTTGTCTGTTTCCATCCCATACACTGTTCACTGCTCACAGTGAAGTGACACAGGAGTCCTGGTGTGGCAAAAATCACACTGACCTTGCACGGAATCGGGAAACAAGAGGGGAAGGGAAAGCCCAAATATAGTCAATTCCACATCTGGCCTTAAACAGGCACAGCCCCCTCTCTGCATTGCTGTTGGGACCAAACAACAGTCTCCTAGCACAGGCAGAAAAGATGGACTTAATGTCAGTTGTTTACTTAGTTTGAAGCGAGTGGAGGTTCCACCTTCGTGACTCATGGTGGAGTGCAAGCAGTCAGACGCTGGATAAACAGGACCCTCGGAAAAGCACTGCACCAAGCGGCAGACGCAGATGGCTTTTCTCAGGACCATGTTTCCTGGTCTCCCAGCAGCAGCTCAGGGCGTGGGCACAGAAAGCTCCACAAATGTTACTGGGTCTCCCAGCAGCAGTTCTGACAAGGGTGTGGGCACAGAAAGCTCCACAAATGCTACATCTGTCTCTTTCTTTGCCTTAGGAGGCAGGCATTAAAAGCCACAGGCTTCTGCCTCAGTCCTTGAGGCTCCCTGATGTAGCAGTGAGTCCCACAGCTGCCCACACTTTTCAAAGCCAGCAGCTTCCAGGGTGAGCACCAGCAGAGCATGTCCTTTAGGACAGCCCACAAAAGCCCAGCACTGCTATAAGCCTCCAGCTGAACTCCAAGATGCCACACCTGACCCAAAAGTCCCTTGGATAACTGCAAGGATGTGCCTCAGTGCTGGGCTACAAACTCCTTGCGTGGACATGACAGTGTGCCAGAAGCCATGAGGCTGAGCTGGTGACACAGGGAGCCAACAGCTCCCAAGGCAGCATGGCCACTGAAGCCACAAGTATTTTTGGTGGGAGCACAAAAGCAACCAGTCCCACTTACAGACCACAATCCCGGGTCTAATCCTGCTCCCACGGTAAAGGAAGCAGAACTCAAATTCAGTGGCTGGCGCCTTTAATAACTTCCAACTCAGCTGAGTCGAAGAGCAACAGTTTGTCATGAACTGCAGTTCTGCTGTACATGGATGTTTGTGACAGATCAGGATAGGAAACACTTCTCCTCACAGCACTCCCTGCCAAGAACACAGCTTTCTGTTCTGCATTACTTCTTTTTTTGGTCTGGCTTTATGAAGCTGACTACTTCAGTGCTTTCATAAACAGTATGTGCTCAAAATTTTCAGACACCTGATTCTGCGCAAACATCCCAAATTCTTTTCCTATGAAGTCTTGTTCATCTGAGGAGCCATGCGATATATGTATTTTTAAATGCGCATACTTCTAATGTCTGAAGCATTACATAAGTTTTTTCCCCTCTCTATCGTCTCTCCTAAGATTACTTATTGGAATGGAAGAAAGTTTTGCATTTGCACTACTGGGCTGATCTTTGGTTCCCAGGGTCTTGGCATCCAGAGTCTCAAAAGCAGCCCTGGGACAAGAAGAAACAACAAACTCAGATTTAGGGAAACAGAGATGCAGTGATAACTTCAGCAGTCCAAGCTGGGTTCTCTTTTGGGGGACAAAAAGCTCTTTCTCCACAAAGCACAGGCAGAGTTTTTAGGTACTTCTGTGCCTGTAAAACATTTCTAACATCTAGTGTCTTGTAAGACAGATAATTTGGCCTGGAGTTTACTGTTTCGGTGTTCTCAAAGCAAAGCCTCTGCATTTCACTCGTATTCCTCCATCTTAGTAATTTCAGAGCCAAGAGAAAGGCAAAGAGGCACAGCAGGGCCAAAACAGTACACATGATCCTGGGAAAGACTGATGCTACAAAGGCATCAGGAGGGCTGGATTAAGACTGTGTAGGGCTCCTGCTCCTGGGCTTTTCCAAAGCAGCTAACCTTGACTAGCACAGCCATCTGTATTTTGCGTCCAAGCAAGATGTCAAGGCACTCAGAAGCTGTTGGCTGGTTGTTTGGGAGGACATTTCCTTCCTACTCATGCATGTTTAATTCATTTTTTCATTAACTTTTTTATCTAAGAAGAGCCAGACACACCTTCAGAGCAACTGGTGAAATCAAACACTAATGAACTTGGGCTCAGAGCTTAGGCACAGAGAGCATTTGGTGTAGCAGAAAGCCACATCACTCTGCCCCAAACACAGTCTGCGTCCAACTCTGTTAGGCAAGGAGGTATTAGAAGAAAAGCCTGTCCCAAGAACAGCTTCAGGTGACACAAGGAATTCCTCTGCTACAGTGGGTAGGACAGCATAGTCCCCTACTGTGCTAAGACACTCAAAGCAAAAATAAGAGAGAGAAGCATTTCTGCCATGGGCTGGGTTTGTTTAGCTCATATTTCACTGCCTTGAGAAAGGCCAGACTGTCTGGTAAGTGGGTTCACTGACCTGCAGCATGTGGGAAAGAGCAGTAACACAACCAGTAGTGTCCAGTGCTCTCCCTTACTGAGGGGGCAGGAGAGCCCGCTGTAGGGTCTCACCACAGAGGTTTGGGATTAGCTGGTGGCAGCCTGGAGCTCAGTTCCAGCCTGTCCTGCCATCCCCACAACTCCTGGGTGAAGGGGAGCTCCACTGCACAGCTACTCACATCTATACCAGAGTTTTAAAAGATAGAAAAATATGCTAAACTTACATGGGCACAGTGCCCTCCTGGATAAACGAAGGGTTTATGTAGTCACACATATTACATATGATGAAAAATCAAAAGCAGAACTGAGGCAATGACTAAGTCTTGGTGCAGAACACTGACAAACAGTACCTGAAACTTTTATCCCACTGCTGGGGAGGGGTGAAGATTTCTGAGAAGCGTTCAGCTTCTTCCAGCACTGTCACCCAAACCCAGAGTACAGAGATCCATCAAAACTATGCTCTCTGATGCCGTTTCACAGGAATACTCACTCTGCAGCCATCTTTCCTTCCTCAGCTTCATCTTCTCTTTTTTGGAAAGAACTGTTTCTTCTTCCAAACCTAGAAGAGAAGAGACATGACATGGAGCCTGGCTCCTGCATAACAGATTCTGTTCAACCCTTGATGCTTTTGAATTTGCTGGCACAGCAGGCAGGCTGCAGGCAGATCCAGAGGCTACCTTGCACCCCAACTTTTAGCCAAACAAATCAAATCTGCCTCACTATGAGTTAAAAAACAAGTAGGCAGATCAGATCATCAGCACAGGATCACAGAATGGTATGGACTGCAAAGGACCTCAAAGCTCATCCCATTTCAAACCCCCCTGCTGTGGGCAGGGACACCTTCCCCCAGACCTGCTTGTTCCAAGCCACATCCAACCTGGCCTTGAACACTTCCAGGGATGGGACAGCCACAGGTTCTCTGGGCAACCTGTGCCAGGGCCTCCCCATCCTTGCAAGGAGAAACTTCTGAAATATATCCAGGGCAGCCCTAAGGAGCAGCTTGTGAAAAAGACTAGTGCCTACTATTTACCAAATTCAGTATTTGGAAAGCAGCTGTTAAGCACTGATATCCAATATAAAGTAAAATATCATCAAAAATATTTTTACTGTTGCAAGTGCTATAAAATTATATCTTATCTCACGTGTTTAAAATTGACTTTAGCCAACTTTTCTCCTGAAATATGCTGAAAACACCAGAATTCAAATACAGTAACAAGCTCCCCAAAGATCACACCATTCACTTTACCTTATTCTTAAGTCTGGGGAAGGAAAAGTACCCCTTTTTTCCCCAAAAAGGAAGAGGAGAAAGGAATTCAACACAATTATGAAAACAACTCACTAAGGATAACTTCTCTGAAGCTACAGATCCTTTAAGATGATTTAAACAAAAGCATCCTTTAGTAATTTTTTAAGAACAGAACGAACCTGCTGGGGCTAAGGGGACTTTTCCACAAAACTAACAATCACCACCACGTTTTGAGTTTCTAAGACAGGGAGAATGAAGCTGGAGCTTCCACAGCCTCGTTTCCCAGAAAAATAAATTCCCAAAAAGCATGTAATAAAACCATTTTTGTTGTGGTATCGAAGCAGATGCTGAAACAACAAATTGCATGGTCCAATAACCAACTCTGAGTTACGCCTAGCCCAGATCACCCCACATTGCTGTGGTTTCAAGGGAAAAAAAGGAAGAATTATAGTCAATTATCACACACATATTATTATTATGGAATTTTTATCCCACCCCAATGACCTCCTGAAGGCTGCCTGCACAGGACATCACAGCTGCTCCCGCCTGCCCAGATTTCAGCCATGGCAGTGCTGGGAAGATCTGCCCCTCATCTGGAAACACACTCATGACTTCACTGGAAAAACATCGCCTGGCAGCATTTGTTAATGAAAAGAAAAAGGCCCAATTTAACCAGCTGGCCAACTCTAGTAGTAACAGCAATTCAGGTTTGGGTTGGTGTTTTTTCCCCAAAACGGTAGTGGAATATTTAAGGAAATACAAAAGCTGTTTTCCTGGCAGGAACCCAGCCTTGCTGCTGGCCGGGGGAAGGTGGCCACAGATAACCAGAGGGTGCCTGCGGGAAAGGAGCTGCATCTCTCCTCTGCCAGCAGCCAGTTCCTGCCCTTTTCCATCACTTGGCTCCCTAGACACTTCAATTTCCATATCCTAGCCTGCCCTCAGAAGGCTGTTCAGCTGCTTGAAGGCGCAAAGTTGTGTTTGGCAGCTTCCAGTTGCGATGCCGAGTGCCAAAATGGCTGGAAACCCACTGGAGAACAGTGAAGGCAGACTTTAGCTAGTTAATTAACAGTACAGACTGTCCCCAAGGTAGTCTTTTATTTTTATTTAGTTTGCAAGCACCTCTGAGATCAAGTCAAACCACAGCTCCATTTTAATCATTTTCCTGTGAAATCAGAAGGGTTTGAATCCCCCTCTCCAGCCCATTCCACAGGTAATTTAACAACATTTGCCTTTGGAACCCCATGTATGGGGGAAAGGTGAGCATTACATTAGCTAAGGGTAATTTCCATCCTGTAAACTTGACAATGATTCGTTTTAGCGAGAACATGTTTTTTTCTTTCTTCCCTCTGATCTGTGCAATACAAGACATACCAGATACAAACAGACTAAAAAAAACCACAATAGCTTTTTGCCACCTACATCAAGCATTTGGTACTACTCCTGGCAATCCTCAGGATCCTGCTTTCATGAGAGAGAAGCAGATTTTTGAGGATGGCTTCCTTAATTTCAGAAATCTTGAGGGTTTTTTGGTAAAGGACTCAGACTAAAAATAAAAATTGAATATATATATATATATATATACCCACATGTATATATATATATATGACTACTTTTCATGAAGAACTCCCTAGACTAAATGTATCTATAAATCCTACCTAAGAAATCCCTATTTCATCCTTTCTAGGCATTCAGAGAGAAGCTGGACTGAGTTAAAGCTGTAACACTACAGGCTTCCCTGCCCAAGATCCCACTATTTAATTTTGGCTCTGCAACCAGGAGGGTTTGACAGTTCCAGGAAACTACATGACTTGGAGCATTTGGCCATGAGCAGAAATATTCAATAAACCTGTGCAATGCCACGTGGACAGAGGAGGGTCCTTCAGCACCAGGCATTTGCTCCCCCCTGCAAAGCTCCACCTGGGATATGAGACATTAAGAAACAACACGTAACATTAATTATTACTCCAACACCCTGATGATACATAACAGTAAAGCTGTTGCTGCTCAAAACGTAGTATTTTGTCAAACTGAAGTTAAATAACAACAGATGTTTTAATTTTAGCCTCAGTTGTGTAACAGCAAGAATGAGCATATGCCTACAGCTGTGGGATGAGTTCACGAAGGAAGTCAGACTACATCCAAAAGCAGAATATTGGGTGTGGTTTGGGGTCGTTTTTTTAAATTACATAGTGTCACTTGTAAATTGTGCGCTACCCTTGTCCAAGGAAAGAGCCTGGGAAACGGCAAGGACAGTCTCCTGGGGCACACGCAACAGTGCCTTGACCTGGCAGCTGTCAGTGCACAACCCCTGAAGGTGTTCTTATTCCTCTAGAAACAGAGTTGGGAGACAACACAGGCCAGGCAGAAAGTCAGCCAAGATGTCCTCTGGCAGAGAGGATGCTCCACAGCTCCCTGCCCTCATCCCACCGACGGCTCCCAGTCAGCGACCTCCAGCTCCACTGCTCCCAAAAGCATTGATGCAGAAGGGTCACCAGTGTGACCAAGGCTTGGAGGAGGCAAGGACAGAGGCAGGGGGCTGTATCCAAGCTCTTTGTCTTCTTGCTGTTAGGAGAACACCCAGGGACAGCTTGGTACCTGTATGCGGGCACAGAAAACACATGTTGGGGTTTTGCCCAGTCCTGCCATATCCTGAGCACACGTGGGAACCAGTGTCGGAGGAAAAGGTGCCAGCTCCTGCTGGGCCAGGGCAGGTTTCTCCATGCATACAGCATTTGCTTTTCACAATCTAAAACAAGCTATATTATTTTTGTTCACATTTAATGATTACACCAGCATGCAAGCGCTCCTCCTGCCCCAATGTGGAAGGCATCCTACAAAAAGTGGGATCTGCATTCTCTGCCCCTTCAGATCCCCTGGTTATTTGACATAAAGCCTCCTTCCAAGCCTGGCTTCCCACTGGAAACGCAGAGCAGCAGTGCAGCTCGTGTCCTCACACCAAGGTCATGTCAGGCCTGCTAAACATCCCCAGGCTCCAAGCAGGGCCAGCAGGGGCACAAGGCCTCCCAGGGCAGCAGAGCTCGGACTCAGCTCGATGTTCCATTCCAGGCGGGAGCACATCGCCTCAGGAGGTGACTGGGAAGTCCCAATCTGCACAGCAGGCTGTGAAAGACGACTTCGGAGACCAAGTATGTCCTTCCATACCGTGTCTCGAGCCCTGCTGGCACACTCAGCCCCTGCCACAAGGTAAAAGCACCTCCTTCTCCTCCTCTGCCCCAGGCCTTTTCCATTTTAGGTCCTCACCCTTCCCACCTGCATGTTCTCAGCAGCCCTCCCCAGAACAGAGGCCCTTCAAAGGCTCAGTCACAGACAGGCACACAGAGGATGCTCAAGGTGGCCCAGCGTGTCACTGTTCCTAAAGCCACTTGTACAGCTGAAGGTTATTTTTATAACCAGGGCTGAAATGCCACAGGGAACCCAGAGCCAAGCGTGCCACAAGGACTGCAGAATGCCTGGTCCAAGACAGGAGTTTGGTATTGCTATTTCAGGCTCAGGGGATCAAAGAAATCATAGAATGGTTTGGGCTAGAAGGGACCTTAAAGACTAACTCATTACAAACCCCTGCCGTGGGGAAAAGAAAAAAGAAGAAAGAAAAACAAAACAAAAAAAAAGGCAGGTCTCAGCACTCCCTGATGTGGAAAACTTCAAAGCCCACCAAATAAATGCAGAAAGGCTCACCCACAGACAGGTGCCCTGGAAACACATGCCATGTCAGGGACTTTCCAAGACCAGGTGTGAGCTCCTTCAAGAAACACGGCTTTCCGGCTTTGGGAGAATGAGTCTGTTTACAAGAAAAGACATTTTAAACCACCCCACACACACCCCTTTCCATGTACATGCGACAAGTGTGTGTACATTTATTCCAATAAATGGAATTTCTGCAAAAGTATCATAAATTACACAGTGCCAATATTCTTATTTGTCCAGGAATGGCATGGCAAAAAATTTGACTTTTTCCTTGCTATCTCTGGCATGTATTTGCTCTCTGTGCAGCCCCATAAACAATTTAAATACCTGTGATCACAGTGAATTTAATTTTATGCCCAGCAGCTCTCAGCAAGTTCTGCTGCGGCTTCCAGCTGTACAAAATGTCACTCGGCCACAAGAGCAGCAGAGGCTACAGCATCAGTGCACCATCCCTGGAAGCATTCAAAAGGTGTGTGGCTGCGGCACTTTGGGCCATGGCTTAGGGGTACACCTGGCAGTGCAGGGAGAATGGTGGGACTCAGAGAGCTTCTCTACCCTTAATGATTCTATGACTGTATGAATTCTTGCAATCAAGCTGGTCCAAGGAGCCGAAGGTCTGTAGCAGCCTCGGATTATCCACGCTCAGCCAAGAAACTTGATCACTTCAACATCCTGCCCTAACACTGTGAGCAGAGAAACTCCACCAGAGGCTTCTGAGGGCAACTTCACGGCCCCAATCCCCTCAGAGAATCAGCCATGCTTTCTTTGCTTCTACCAACCCATGTATAAGCCCAAGAGTCACATCTCCAAGAAGTGCAGACAGTGGAGCTGAGGCCAAATGCTGCTTCAGGCAGCACCAGGGAAGCCTGGACCCCCCCTCACCCAGAGGAAACAACACAGACTGGCTCAAGACATTCCTGAAAAACAAAAGTTGGTGGGCTTGTACAGTGGCATTAAGCATTGCCACCCAATTAAAGCAGCTTCTTCTGCTGCAATTCAGACATTGGGGAAGATACAGGAATACATATATTTTATATATAAGGATATATATTGCTCAAGATCATACTCTCGGGGCAAAGCTTCCCTGGGAGCACAGGCAATCCTCAGCACCCAGCCCTAGCAGAAGTTTTGCAGATAAGCAACACGTGACCCTCCTAGGGATTACACCTCCTATACCTGCTTCCCTGCTCCTGCTGGTCTGACAGGATCTGCAGTGCCTCTGTCCCACTGCCCATCCTTTCCCTTGTCTGAGGAGACCTAGCAAGCCCCTTGTCCTTCTTCCAAGCAGCACATAAACTTGGGCTATGAAGCACTCCTCCACCAGCTGGAGAGCATCTTTCCAGAAAAGGCCCGGGGGCAACCAAGTTGAACGTGAGCCAGCCATGTGCCCTTGCATCAACAGCAGCCAGTGGTGCCATGGGATGCTCTGGGAGTGCTGCCAGCAGGTCAAGGAAGGTGATCCTTCCTCAGTGTTCAGCCCTGGTGAGGCCACATCTGGAGTGATGGGTCCCCTCCTGGGCTCTCCAGGACAAGGCAAATAGACACTCGGGGGAGTTAATCCAGGTAAGGGCCGCTAAGGTGATCAAGGAACTGGAGTATCTTTTACTTGAGGAGAGGGTGAGACAGCTGGAAAAGAGGCCTCAAAGGAAAGCCTATCAATGTGTGTAACACCTGATGAAAAGGAAGAAGAGGTGGGAGACTATTCCCAATGGAGCCCAGTGACAAGAGACAAGGAGCACACACTGAGCCACTTGTTTTTGGGATAACTTTTTATGATTTGGTTTTAACTGTCAGGAGGTTATGAAGCCCCCAGGTCTCCATCCATGGAAATATTCAAAACATGACTAGACACAGTCCTAAACAACCTGCTTTATCTGACCAAAGTGGACCACGAAAGTAGACTCCAGAGAGTCTGCAACACAATTTGGATAGTTGGCAAGAGTCTTTTCATATAGGATAAAGATTTATAGTTTAGCAACAGAGATAAACGCACCATAGTTATTTGTGTGGATGTTGCAGTTTCAATCAAGGGCAGTGAGAAGAATAAAACATCATTTCTATAAAAGCTTGAACTGCAATAAATCTCTGGAATGAGATTTATTCTGAGACCAGGAGTAATTAATGTTTACCAATGGGTAAATTCTCTCCTTAGGGCTTACTAAGGGAGGCAGAATACAGAAACGTTGCTATGCTTTTTGACAATGCCTTGCAGGCCTGCATTTGAAAGAGATTTTCCCAAAAATATCCTTTCCTTTCCTGCTAATAAGATTACCTTTGACTATCCTGTCCTTGGAGAAGCTTTAAAAATCAGTAGTTCAGTATCCCTGCAGTATTACAGAATGAAAGATCTAGTTCTGAAATAGTTACACTATTGGAATTTATCTGGTGCTTAAAAACAAGAACACATTAGTCTACCTTAATTTCCTTGTCTTTTAACTCCATATTAGCTAGTAGACAATGAAATTGGCATTCCCTAGGGAAGTTTTCCATCTCCAGCCACTGGTTCCTATAACCCCTTTGGTACTGTTTTTGGCACCTGGTGTTTCTTTTACCTGTGCCTTCATATATGCTCTTTCAGCACCTTAGGAGAAGCAACTCTGCTCAGCTGTACTTGTTATTGCATTCCCAATAGATGGATTCAGTGGAGACACTGCATTTTATCACAGAATCACAGAATGGTTTGGATTGGAAGGGCACTTAAAGATCATCTAGTTCCAACCATGCCTGCCTCAGGCAGCATTTTATGCTGCATTTCCCCTCAAAGCCAAAGCAGTGGCCTGACGGGGTGCTAGGGAAAGGTGAGAGAGCAGACAAAAATAGGGAAAAGAAGGAAACAAAATACAGATTTAAAGATCCTCACAGGACAGAGGGACAAAAGCACAGAGGGACAGACTTCCAAGGCAGACAGACAAATATGTCACTGTCAGGTGCCACTGCAGCACTGGCAGCAGACCAGCTGCACACAGGAGGAGGTATGAGACAGCACCTAGAACGAGTTGTGAAATTGTTTGCTGTTTCTCAGGGATTACAGCAAACACCAGAATCTGTTACGTGCAGAGCCCCACCTTCCCCCCATGCCTACACACAACACATTTCATGGATTCATTTGTTTGTTTGTAGAAGTACCAAGTTTTCCTCATTTCTTTTGAGGCAGGTTCAGCATTCAAAGCCATCTTCCTGGGAAAAACAGGACACGGAGGGATTCAGACAGATTGTATCATCTGGAATCGTTTCTTTAACTGAAATGAGGAAGGACAGGCAACCAGACCGTGTTCACTGTGTAACTTGGTGAAACAAGTGCCTGCAGGAACCACTCCCTTCATCATCTGACAAGGCAGGGATGCAGCCAGTAGCAAGAGCTGCAGCTGGACCTTTCCTCAGATGGAGATGGAAAAAGAGAGGCAGGACGAATCCCAGGGCTCAGCCCTTCCATCCTGCTAAGCAAAGTTAGTGCACACTTTACCTGACGGCAAGTGTTGGGGAAAGAAGAGAAACTAATAAAACAAATAAAATAAAACAGCACTGCCAGCTGGTCAAAGGAAGGGATTGTCCCACTCTGCTTTGTGTTGTTGCGGCCTCACCTCAAGTCCTGCGTGCAGCTGTGGACACCACAGTACAAAAAATGACATCGAGCTGATAGAGAGCTTCCAAAGAGGGACCACAAGGATGGAGGAGAAGCCTTATGAGGAGTGGCTCAGGTCACTTTGTTTAGCCTGTCAAGACTGAGGGGAGACTTCACTGTGGTCTTCAACACGCTCCCGAGGGCAAGCAGAGGAGCAGCCACTGATCACTCTCATGACAAGTGACAGCACTAGAGGAAAGGGCAGGGAGCCGAGTCAGGAAGTTTAGGCTGGATACCGGGAAAAGACCTCTACGATCATCAAATCCAACCACTAACACACCAGTGCAGGTTCCAGCATTAGGCCATGTCCCTAACAAACACCTTATGAACACTTCCAGGGATGTGACTCTACCACTGCCCTGGGCAGCACCTGCCAATGCCTGACTACCCTTTCAGTGAAGAACTTTTCCCCTGTATCCAATCTAAACCTCCCTAGTGCAACATGAGGCCATTTCCTCTGGTCCCTTGTTCACTGGGAGCAGAGCCTGACCCCTGTCTGCACCCTCCTGTCAGGGAGCTGTAGAGACTGAGAAGGTCCCCCCTAAGCCTCCTTTTCTTCAGGCTGAGCCCCTGCCAGCTCCCTCCGCTGCTCCTCATCAGGCTTTTGCTCCAGACGCCTCACCAGCTCCACTGCCCTTCTCTGGAGATTCTGTGAAGAATCTCCCGCCACACACATTGAGATCAGGCTGTGTGAGGTTTTACAGCAGTTGTGGCACAGGGGAAGCTGGCAGGGACTGTTTCAGGCCAATCACACAGCTCCTATTAAAAGCTGCCTTTGGACAGAGGTTCACAAAGAATTGCAATGGACAGAATCCAGTGTGAACTGGTAGCAAGACTTTGCAGCACAGAAACATTTTTTTCCACATTAAGCCACGTATCCACAATGGATCCCCTCTGTAGGTCTAAGGGAGGGGTGAGAGTCAGAGCAGTGAAGATCACTGGGAGCAAGGAGGACAAGGTGGATTTTTTTTGCACTCTCTGTGATGTGAAGGCTTGGCTGAGAGACACATCTTCCAGCCAGTAGCTACTCTGCTCCTGAATCAGGTCAACCACTGACAGTCTGAGTAAGGGAGGCATTGCCATTTCTCAGGAAGCCCCCAGAAGCAGGATGTTAACTGGGATTATTCCAGCCTGGCTTCCAACGGAAGTAACGGCTGAGGTAGTATAAGGCTCCTGAAAATTTGAATATGATCAGGAGAGAACAACGAGCAGGAACAGGCAAGAAACAACAGCACCAGCAAAACAGCAGTGCCCAGACCACCACTGGTCAAGGGACTCAACCATTAAAAAAGGCAAAAGAGAAAGCAAACACCACTCCAAGGTCCATCTACACACTCCCTCTCAGCACACACACGTGCTACGTCAGCCAGCAGGTAACAAACATCACTGGAATGACATACTCTTACACATAATTAATAGATTAACTCATTTGACTGCTGAATGCCCAGTGATCAATACTTAATTACATTTCCAGGCAACAACGCCAGCCAGAAACTGCATTGAGTAAACTCTGCAGATATGTAACTTCAGGGTAAAAACAAAACCATCACAAGATCAGCAATAAGTGGGAGTTACATACAGGAGCTTCAGCAGCACAGAGGGGAGAGAAAAGATCACACCACCAATGTCTTCACAGTGAAGGAGGAAGAACTGAGCCATGAAGGTCAAGAGAAGGTCAAGGTCAAAACTTGCTGAAATCATAGTTTCAAATGACTATGCAGAGAGAAAAAAGGAAGAAGTGAAAAGGGAAGGGGCAGAAACAAGGATATTAAAGGAAGCTGGACACCCACAGGACGCCATTAAATGTTCACTGAGGTTTGTCTTCCAATAGAAAGGTGTGGGGCTGCCACAGCAAAACCAAAGCCCACAGAAAGCCCATCTGGGCAGACAGGGAGAAGAGCTGGCAGGAGGATCATTTCTGTCCCTAGCCTGGAGACCTGAAGCACCTACTCACACTAAGCCCTCTCTTCTCCACAGGGCACATAAGGCACAGACTGGACAGATCCTCTACTTCCATCGGCTGAGAAGGAATAAGCATCCAGGGGCACAGCGGAAGGCAGAGGAGAGCTGGGAGAGGAGAGAATTCCTCCCTACCATTACTTCCTCAAAGTCTAGTTTGCTAGAAGGGCATCAAGTACTTCACTTCAGCAACTTCTATTTGAGAAGCAACTGTGCTTATGCCAATCAGTGCTTTCCAGAAAAATCTGAACCTGTGACTTTTCAAACATGACAGCTGACCCAAAAGTAACATCCAAGTCTGATCTCTGCACCCCTCCATCTCCCGTGGCAACAACTATTCCAACAGCAACATGGACTTGGACTTGCCCAAAGTAGGAAAAGACTGCCTAAAATTTATTCCTGAAGCCCTCCCTTCTTCACAAATAGAAAGAAATCTCTTCCTTGTCCAGAAATACAAGGATACAATGAAAGCATATGTGCAAAACCTTGAAAAATCCTAGCAAAACCTTTGAAGATCCACAAAAGTATTCTTCCCAGCTAACAGTTTCCCTGTTTCTTCTTGGGAGATTTGCTAAATGAGCATCAAAAGGGTGTATTGCAATCCAGACCTGAGGAAAGGGATTTGCTGGATGGCCCTGAATGCACCCTTCTAACACTGGCAAGCAGCTCTCTCAGGCTGCCTTTTCAGCAGCAAGGATACTCCATCAGTAGGAAGGACCACCCTGCCACCATTGTTCAGAGAGCTGCATAGCTCAAGGACAAGGAAGCTGAAATGTCACACCTCTGTTTACCCCCCTCCACCTCCTCAAAAACAGTTCCATTAATCAGAAACAGTGCTTTAGCATCTACAGTCAAGCTGGGATTTCACCAAAACACATATTCCCAAAAAAAAACCATGTCAGGCAACAGTCAAAAAACCCGAGTTTATTCAGCCACACCTAAGGTAGGCAGCCCTCACCCTTGGCTGGGCCACACATCAGGGAAGGAGTCCTGAGTTCATTTAATAATTTCTCTGTTCAGTAAATCTGCTTTCCTGGGAAACTGGCAGCCTCTTCCACCACATGCCTGTACAGGCAACATCTCCAGAGCACCACTCCAAGGTCTCTGTATGCCAACGCCCCACCTACTGCTAAAGGGATTGCGGACACACTCTCAC
>VYZR01122622.1:26004-36175 GCA_013400675.1 Oxylabes madagascariensis
CTCAAGTTGGAAGTTTAGGAAAAAAAAAAAAAAAAAAAAGGCACTGAAACTGGGCTGGAAGGAACACCCACTGGAGCATCCATGGGCAGCCTCCCTGGCCTTTCACCTTGTCTGGCCAGCCACAGGCAGAGGCTACACACCAACATCTCACAGAGCATTAACAGAAGGCACTTTGAGGACTTGAACTGGAGCCCTGGTGTCCAGCTTTACCACCAGCAAATAGCACCACTGAGCTAACAACATACCAGGCCTGACCACAGCTTTGTGTAATGCCCAAGTAGAGTGTGCCTGCATGTAGCATTTTTATTTTGGAGGATCTGCTTCAAATCCATGTGGGTACCAGAAATTCAGAACAACTATGTGCAAGGGGTCCTGCAACTTAACTGTCATTTTAGTGAAGGATCTTTACCCACCTTGAACACAGCATCTTCTAGTTTGTTCTTTTCCCCACTTATCTTACTGGAAGACTGGGAACAAGTTTAGTCTGTGGGGCAAGGCGATTTGATGCAACTTCATCAGCTCCTCTTTTCTCACAGTCATCTTTTCCAAGCAAAAGAGCTCTGATCAATTGAGTCATTGCTCATATTCCACACTTTTGGCATCAATGCCAAAAACCTGATCTGCAGATAAATGTGAAAGCTCAGGAAGGACAGCACTGACTGCTATGAGCTCCTGTATCTCCTCTGAGGTGAGGCACGTGTGTTTTTCCTGCCTCTGTGCTAAGGAAGCTCAGTGAACCTGGCATCACATTCACAGTCACAAGGACCTGGGCAATGCCTACACACCAGCAGAAAGAAAAGCAGAAGGAGAGTTTCTAGAGACACTTCCTGACTGCTTCAATCAATTCTTCTTATGAAGTAATTACTCTGAACCTTACTCAGAGCTTTAGGACCATGGCAAAATTTCCACTGTGTTATTTTAACTGTTGATTAATTCTCCTCTCCTGGCACTCCTCCTTGGATTCTTTAACATGTCTGGTCTCAGGCTCCCTGTGGCGTGAGTTAGTTTCCCTACTCACAACACTCCATGCATTGACAGTGAAATGAAAAAAGTAATCACATGTCAGAGCTTGCCCTTGATTGTTGAGTCTGTGTGGCAGATTAGCGTAGTGTGGTACCCCTCCCCATGCTGCCCTATCTATTGCACAACCATACGTCAAGGAGTTAATCCCACCATCTGCAGCTGTCAGAGCGCCTACACTCCAGGAAACACACACACCTGCAGTTTGGGAGCACTGAGGAAACACTAAGCCCAGCCACATCTTCTACTACTGAACAGCCACATATTAAATGTAATCATACTCATTATTTTACCCCATAGTCTGTTTAGGCAATACATACAAAGTAATTTCAGATTTAGACATGGAAAAGAGCACCACAACTCAGCCTGTATAATACCAGCAGACTTTCATTATTTACATAGCTTAAGAATTATTAGCTCGATCCGGTCACATTCTGATCAATCAGTTCAAACACCACTTGCATCATAAGTGTCTTTATAATCTGCTGCACATGCAGAGGACTAAAACACTAACATAAAGTAAAGAGGGCGAGAACTCCCAGGAAAGCTTTCCAAATAGCTTGTGACAGGGGTATGTTTGATCTCCAGCCCCCAGCTCAGTTAGGCAACAACTGACACGCAGGATCAGCAATGCAGAATACTTCCCATTCTCCCCCCTTTTAGGGGCACATACAGCAGATTTCGAAATTGGGAAGTATTTGAAGAACAGAGATGGGAAAATAACCTCCTGGAGAAGTACAAAGCATAAAATCCTTGCTCCTCTGGTCTGTGGTTGGGGTGGAGGTGGAACTCGAGCCCACCCTCAGCATCTACTGCATCTTAACATCTGCTAAACCCAGGCACCCCCTTCTGCCCCACACAGCCTTCCCTACTCAAAGGGCTTATGTCTAGACCAGGAACAAGATGGCTATTTTACCACAGCACTGTACAGCTGAGTACCACATAAGTAACTGTCTCACCACAAGACTGAAGCTGCCAAGCAGAAGCCCCTAAAGGACAGATAAAGGTGATTCTATGTCTGCATGAAGCCTCTGTGTGATCATAATGGCACTTAAACCTTGAAAGGGTCTTACTAGTCCTAGCATTCAAACATGACACAGTGAACTACCAGTTTTGATGGGGTTTTTTTCATGGTGGTGATGTTGATTGAACGGTTCAACAAGCCTAGCCCATGAAAACACTCATTCCAGGTGGTGCCCAAGCACATCAAATCTCCTTCCCTCTTCCTGGGAGCACAGACTGCCCTGTAAGTGGAACTGGTCCAAACACTGCTTTACAATCTCTTCCAGCTGCCACTGCCACTTCTGGTGGCTTTTCTTTCTGTGCTGTCTCAACTGCTCTTCCGCTTCAGCTGACAAGTCACAGCTCCCAAAAGCCCTGAGGCACCAACAGGATCACCAGCGCTGTCATCTTACACAACACAGACACTCACACAGCATCTTCCCTCCTGGACAGACCTACATCCATGCCCCACTCCTCTGGCTCCAGGGACACAGGGCACCATCCCACTGCCAAGGCCCTCAACAGACCCCTGTGACCATCACCTCGCTGCAGGCCTCCCACAGCATCCTTCATCTCCTGACACAGCTAGGCTTGCCCCCTGTCAGGGAGCTCTTTGTCTGGCCCACAACGATTCTCACACAAGACCTGCTTTTCAAAAAAGGTCTTAGAGCGAGCTTCTCTGCTCCAATATACCCATTTGGTTCACTTTTAAATCTTTTAAAAAAGGAAAATCGAGGTCTGGGCCCCTCTAGAAGAGGTAGAAGCTGTTTTGTTTTTTTGGTTTTTTTTTCTCCAGCCCATCACCTCTTCACCTTTACTTTATTTCAACCCTGCAGGTCAGCACTGGTTATCCATCTTGGAATGACATTTTCCTGGTAGAATCTATTTTAAAGCAAGCCAAATTTGAAAAAAATGATAGGGCTCAGCCACTTTGTACTTGATGCTCTCCCCTGCCAGCAGCACAGGCAGACAATAAAGTCTCATTTACACTGTCTGCACTAACATAAATGGGTCCAGCCCCATCCACCCCATGCAGAGATGAGATCAGCAGCTGCCAGCACAGAGCTGTGGCAAGAACATCCATGATGTTAAAAGAAATAACAGGGGATGGCAAAGGAACAAACTACCATGAGTCGGTGCTTCTCTGACACTCCTTGTCAGCTTTTGGAGCTGCCAGACATTTGGCATTGCCTTGATCTTCTCAGATCTGGGACGGCAGCAGCAAACCTTGAGACTGCCCATCCATCCCCTCACCTCTCATTCAGTATCCCTACACTGACAGGGCAACAAGGACTGGCATCCTTCCTGTGAAGAAAGTGCACCCTGAACAAAAAAGCCACACACCCCTCCCCAAGTAGTATCTGCAATACTTAGGCTCACCCCCAAAAAAACCCGCCTACTGAGAACACCTGTATCCCCAACAAAATACCATGTTGGTTCCCAGGAGACACTTTCATTACATAAGGGAAGCCAGCAGATCTTCCCACATTGCACAGAAGATGCTGGCAGGAAGAGTGTTTCTCTGCATGAAGAAGGCTGTGGCATGAGCACTGTGCCTGCTAATTTCCTAATATGGATCACAGTCCAATGGATTTAAATCCACACGCCTACAGACTCATCATGTTTCTCACTTGGTGTAAGACTGAGTTTCATCTTTTTACCCCGCTGACAGGATATTAATTTTACCTAATGGCCCAAGGGCTGCCAAGAGCGATGAGCCATTGTTCCCATTTTTAAGGCTTTGTTCAGCTTTCCTTCCCTGATGAGGAGCTCCCCATTAGTCCTGACTTTGCTGAGGTATCACAGCATGATATGAAGAAATGCCAGCTACATGGTGGATCCCAAACCAGGAGTGCAAAGCACAATCTGGACTTCTCCAGGAGGCAGGACTGATCCAAGCCGCTGTGCCAGGAACAACATTTGACAGTATCAAGAAGGTTGTTCCATTTCAGCAGTTTGTGGGTTTGGATACGGCCACCCTAAAAAGAATTCAGGGCAGAAAGCAGCAGCCAAGTACATGTTGCTTTGGTAGAGCCCCCACACATGTGAGGAACACAAGGCACTCACAAGCTCCTGAGGGACCTGTCCCTTTGGGTGGACACATGCATCTTTGAGTAGAGGACAGGGAGATAAAGAAGCCTGCAGGATGTCAAAACACACAATACATTATGGGTAAGAGAGAAAGGTGTCATGTCTCCCTCTGCCAATCCTCCCACCTGCTCCACCATGTCAGGCCAAGGAGCAAAGATTAGTTCATGAAGCTTTGTTTCCACTGAGGACCTTCCAAACTCAGTCAGCTGATGGAAACCAATGGCTGATGCTGCTAAACCTAAAAAAACAAAAAAATTTCCTGCTATTCCAGCTGTCTTGAACCAGCTTACTTCTTCCAAAAGTCAACAGCATGCAAAACATCACCAGTAAGATGCTCATGGGAGATGTTCACTCCTAGCCAGGACTTGTACCCAGCTCTTCCAGAAGCCTGAAACACACTGGCTACAAAGTCAGTGCTACAGCTGCTTTCTTTGAATGTTACATAATAAATAATGCATTTTAAGTATTGTGATGCTGGACTCCAAAACCCAGCCTCACTTAGCCTTTAAAGACAGTGCCATAATTATTTACAGTATTTACACTCCAGAGAATGGTGGGGGGTGTACTAGCAGATCTCATTTAAAGATTACTTTTGGATGAAGCAAGACTGGTTCTTTAACATTTTCTTCAAGCAGAAAAAGGTGGCAGCAGCAGCTGGAGTGCAGCAAACAAATCCATAGATGCATATGGACATATAGGTCAAATAAGAATTAGGCTGAGCAAAAAACAAGTTAGCTGTGAAATATTCTTTCGGCTGTTTTTCCACATACTGTGCTGACCATTTGTGGTTTAATCTTAGAGAAGCTCTCTCTCATATGAGCCTGCAACCTCCCCAAGCTTCAAAGAAGCAAGTTTTACTATAAATACTCCATATTTCTTTATACAGGCTAAGGTTTTCATATGAGCATTATTGTTTTGTACACTTAATGCACCAGGAAAAACTGAAGGAGGACCTGGAAAATTTTGTACTATGCCCTGCAGAGATGAAAAATATTCAAAAATATAGACTTGACCTAGAAAAAGGAAGAGTTATTCTGCTGCCCTCTAATGAGCACATCTAACATCTGAAAAAGGCTCTCAGAAGAGATCTGTTCTGCTCTGCCACAGGTACGTCCTCTTGTGCTACAAAGCTGTCAACAATGCAGACACAGCTGGAGCAGCATCTCCCACACAGCAAAGACAGNGGAGAAGTTCCTAATTCTGACCTTGAGGACACAAGGGCCACGATGCTGTCACAGGTATACAGGTACCACAGACACGTGGAAGAATGACTTGCTTCAACACCTGTGAGCCTCAATTAAAAGCAAAAGAATTCAGTTCTCATGCAAGGGTGTCTCTGCATCTGCACAATGCTCAGAGGACATTCAGTGGAAAAACACAGTAAGGAAGGCAGAGAAACCACCATGGAGAAAGTGTTACCTGGTACTGAGTTTCATCTCATCTTTCCCTGAGCTCCTGTGATGCTGTGGGCAGACCCTGACCAGCTGCCAGATGCCCACCCAGCTGCTCCCTCCCTCCTCAAAAGAACAGGGGAGAAAAATAAGACGAAAAGTTTGTGGGTTGAGGCAAATAACAGGGAGATCACTCAGCAATTACCATCACAGGCAAAACAGACTTGACTCAGGGAAAATTAATGTAATGTACTGCCAATTAAAATAGAATCAGATGATGAAAAGCAAACACTAAAACATCTTCCCTCCACCCACCCCCTTCTCAGCTCCACTCCTTCATTCTGACTGCTTCATTCCTGGCTCCCTTGAGCAGTGCACAGGGCCAGGGAAGGGCATTACAGTCACTCTCTGCTGCTCCTTCCTCCTCACACTTACCCACTGGGCTCCTGGTGACTGGAGCACCTCCTTTCCTCCTTTCTTTCCCTGGTCTTCATAGGGCTCTCTTACTTCTTTTCTACTCCTTCTTAATTATATCTTTTCCCAGAGACAGCACCACTGTGCCTGACAGGCTCAGCTGTGGCTGCACTGGGTGCACTTCAGCTCTTTGGACTGGGCTGTGCTCAGAATGTGACAGCTCTGGCTTCTGTCCTTCTACCAAACCCCTGCCACTGATACACCCAATATAGGTAAACAGGCTAGTGCCCTATATTTTGGAGGAAGAAAATACATGAAGTTCTAATCACCCCACATAAACAGTATCTAGACATCTGCATGCTATTTCCATAAATAAAACCCCACTCAGGTACCGACACTAAAACAACAAGCACACCTGCAGCTGCAGAAGAGCACAAGTAAGCCTAGCCCTACCCAAGCCCAGCCCTGCAGTCACAAATTACTGGCATGAATCAAAAGCAATAGACAGAGGCTCTGCTGAGCAAAATACGGAAGTGTCACTGAACAAAGCAAATTTAAATTCTGATTTCTGACCACAGAATTCCTGCAGTCTGGAAAAGCCTTCCCATGTCTCCTTGTCGACCGGCACACCAGGTTATTTCAATTCAAACCACATTGTGAAATAACTGCGGCATGTATAGACACAGCCTGTACCCGTGGCAGCTGGAAATGTCCTCTCCATGCTAAAGAAGCCCATTCCCGTTACATAAGAACACTCAGTGACCTGAATTTACAAATAACCTTGGAGAGGAAAATAGACATAAGGAAAAACAAAGTTAAAAAGCCATGGAGCTAAGAAACGCAACAGAAATCAGCCTAGAGCATGCATGTGCACAGCCACACCAGGCACAAACATCCATGACATTCATAGAAGCCAAAATTCTTTAACTAGATCTATTGATTTGCTCTGTGTTCTCCAAGCAGTCAAGAACACAGCACGAGCGCCCGTTTTCCCTCAAATTTCCTGCCTGTGACTCTCTTAACCACCACATTTCATTGGAGCTGATTATCACTATCACTACATACCGTCCAGCTCACAGTCCCTTCTTGTCTGAAGAACTGCCTGGATAGCCTGTTCTTCTGCAGCAGGATTTCCTCCAGAATTTTCTGTGGTTTGCCTTATGGAACATTTGCAAAACTGCTAGTTCAGTCTAAATCAGTCCAAATTATCATTTCAAACAACCCAGAATATTCCAGTATCCACTGCATTTAATCTTTGCACAGCTGTGTTTCCTACATTTAGCTCCGACAGTGCACATTGAGATTTACTGTGTTAAAAGCTTCACTAAAAAAACAAAAAAACCCCACCAATAACAAAAAACTCTTTCTACAAGCCACTTGACTAAAAACCTAAGCCCAAATTACGTTATTACCAGTTATGCCACATATGAGCACCAGTAGTGCCACTCTGAAATGCTGAAGGAGATAAACAGATCTTCAGCTGACACATGCATTTCCACCCAAGCATAAAGAAAACCTTGGTCCATAAATTGCTCACAAAGACCAGAACAATGGATAACATGCACAGAACAGAATAACACTATAGATCCCACTAGGTCTGAATGACAAACATGAACTTTTGAGACCTCCCTGTTATACAGCCTGTAACTCAGTAAGACCCACATTAGCAGGGCACAGATTTATCCCTCAGTAAACCAGAAATGTGATTTATATAACATAGAAGTTTGTGGGGACAGGAAAAAAAAAACCAAACAAAAAACAAAAACAAACAAAAAACACCCCCACCACCATCCAAGCAAAATAATGTTTATCACGTAGGCATTTCCCAGAGGGGTTAGCAGGAGAAGGCTCACTTATTCCTCCACCCCAGAAACGTATCAAGACAAGTCAGAAGGGGCAACCCAGAAGAGGGAAACCACTCATGCCATCCACCCTTCAGCAGCCTCCACCGATTTTCTAAACAGTGTCTATTAAACTCCCAGGACACCTATTTCAGAGAAACACTTGACAGCTTGACACAACACCATACCACTGCTGCTGACAGGGAAATGGCTCTGACTTCCAGAGCTATCAATCTGGCCTTTCCACAAGTGCTTCCTCATTCGTATTCAGATTTGGTTTCTCAATTCCTGCAGGGTTGAGCCATCCCTCTCACACCCCACAAGAGGTTTGCATTACTGGAACGTGTGCTGGAAGGCCCCTTTGGCACCAATCCAGAGCCATGCCACCTCTCTCTTTGCAGCATTTGTAATTTGATAACTTAATCATGTTAAAGCTTCAACATTAGTACAGCCAAGAGAAGGACTTCAGTTCATAACCCTCTTTTGTAACACCGCAGCTTCAGTACTCTCCTAGGCAGCGCTGATCTATTTTTGTGTAATGATGTCCAACCATTTTAAATTCATTTCACCAGAGAATACTAGGCTAGATCAGGATCTTTTTAAAGCTCCAGGAATCGTGATCACACAGAGCAAGACATGGCATGACACNATAAGAAACTAGAGCAATCTGACACATCCTTCAAACTCCTAGGACTCATTTCAAGTTCTTCCCACTGACAGCCTCCTCCCCTGGAGCAGGCTGCAAAACATTTTGGAAGGTTTGAGCTCTCTGGAAAATGTTTGTGTTTGTGTAGTGCTCAGTATCCATGACCACGAGCTAATTGGAGTCTTTTATTTTTTTTAATGTTAATTTTAAGAACAGAGACTTAGCCACAGCTAGAGGGAGGGAAAGGAAACAAAAAAGTTAATTAGTTCCATAAATATTAACACAACTGATTCCTGTGATCTGGCAGAAGGCACTCACAACATGGAAATGCTCTATTTGCAGAAGGAAAGTAAAAGCACTGAAAACAGTGCAAGCTTCAGACGCTCATTTACTGCTTCTCAATTAATTGAATTTACTTTAATTAAAGTGGAGCTTCCCACAGCTATTCTCACAGCCAGCACCACACCGCACAGACAAATTGTTAAAGCAACATTAGGCAGCATGGAATTTTAACCTTTTTTTAAAAATAGTTATTTAAGGCAGCGATGTCGTTAGCTTTCAGTAGGATCCCCACTCCACAGCCCCCCAGAGACCACAGCAGGTCTCTGTTCTCCGTTTCAACCAATCCCCACAGCTGTTCACCACTGATACAGAACTTGGTCAATCTGACTCCTGAAGTAAGATCCTGCTGACTTTAATCCTTTGGACCAAAGGAACAGAAAAACCCTCTGGCTTTGAGGTGAGCTGTTGGGAACTACAGAATATGTTTGAGGTGTCCTGTAGACTGAGGTTGCCTAACCTCACTGCAGAGGTTTCCCAGCTAACAAACAGCTATCTCAGCTCCTCTCAAACACGGTGCAGTTTTCTAACAGCCTGTTACAAAACTGTGACCCCAAATGTGCCCTTAAAAGGTAATCTGGTATTGTCAAAGTAAAAGCAGGTCCTAATGATACAGTCAAAAAACCACATAAATTTCAGCCGAACAGCAAGGAAGAAGGAATGGACAGTAATTTNAGGACTTCAGTTCATAACCCTCTTTTGTAACACCGCAGCTTCAGTACTCTCCTAGGCAGCGCTGATCTATTTTTGTGTAATGATGTCCAACCATTTTAAATTCATTTCACCAGAGAATACTAGGCTAGATCAGGATCTTTTTAAAGCTCCAGGAATCGTGATCACACAGAGCAAGACATGGCATGACACGCACCTGCCATGCCCCACCACTCCTGGCCAGGAAGGCAAGGGGTCACCCTGGCCTCAAATTCAGCAAGCCCTTCAGTGGCACAAGGCACCGATATGCTTGACTTAAAAAGCTCATGTTTGAGCACCCAATTCTTACAAAGTCTGGAAGAAGGCTTTGCAAAAGCACAGAGCAGCACCTCAGGAGCTTCTCCCAAGAAGTCTCCAATCCCTCACTGAGCCATATCCTCCTCTCCATCCATCCAGCAGCACGGAAAGGCTGCTCCAGGGCAGGCAAGTACCTTCCACTAGTGCTACTGGTGAGCATTACACAGCAGGCACTGCCAAGGAACCAACCATAATAAGAAACTAGAGCAATCTGACACATCCTTCAAACTCCTAGGACTCATTTCAAGTTCTTCCCACTGACAGCCTCCTCCCCTGGAGCAGGCTGCAAAACATTTTGGAAGGTTTGAGCTCTCTGGAAAATGTTTGTGTTTGTGTAGTGCTCAGTATCCATGACCACGAGCTAATTGGAGTCTTTTATTTTTTTTAATGTTAATTTTAAGAACAGAGACTTAGCCACA
>VYZR01122629.1:8530-31773 GCA_013400675.1 Oxylabes madagascariensis
TCAACTACATCAGCTATCCCACCACCAGGCCCAAGTTTTGTTAATAACCTTACAGCAAAGTTATTTTAACATTATACATATAGCATTCGTCTTAATATTTGTGAAAAACCAATTTTATAACATGTATTTATAACACTGTGGGATCACAGACTATCGTGAGCTGGGAGATGTGATCAGGGTTGCAGGAGGTTTTTAAAGCATGAAACCTGGCCCCCTCCTTCAGAAAGACACCCGGAGCAAAGGGATGTGATGCACCAGCAAAGAAGACCTCCGAAGTGTGAGCAGTAAACAAAGCTTCCGAAAGGAGGGTTTGACTGTGCTGAAGGGACAGTGTTGAAGGCTGTGCTGAAGGGAGCGAGGGAAGTAAGGAGGAGGCATTGAACACAGCAGAGATGAAGATGAAGATGTTGGGTGAGCTGCAGAATATTCAGGTGACCTTTGGAGAGGTGGCTGAATGGTACAGCAGCTCCTTTGTCTCTTGCTGCCATCTCGTTTGTGCCTTTGTCTTCTGCTCCTCAGCAGTACAATCTTTCAGCCAGTACAATCTGCAGTATTTCGATGATAATGTCAGCTTTTTAGCTGACTATCTCCCTGAAATCACTGATAACGTTTCTCTTGACTCTCCCGATCAAGATCTCATTGTTATAATAGCTGGATCAGGAGTGGGGAAAGGAACAAAACCCCGCTGTGCTTGGCTAGAGCCGATTGCTGCATTGTTCACGCTGCTGGTTTGGATGCATCCCTGCAGCCCTGGGCTCCAGCACCACTCACACCCGTGTAAGTGAATCTGGGGGATACCCAAGGGCTGCAAAGTGAATTTTGTGTTCCAACACGGAGGAGAACAGAGCAAAGGGCAGCTTTGCAAGCCCGTCCTCCTTCACAAACACACCCGGGTAATACAAATAAGTTTGTTCCAAAGGCGTGACAGCTGTTGATGCTGAAACTCTAGAGTCTGTTCCTGGATTCTAATGATGAATGAAATGAAGGTTTTGGAGCTGCTAGTACCGTTATTAGATCTCAGATACAGATGGTGTGATTGAAAACATCAGAATCCAGAAACCTTTAAGGGAAGACTTTGTGGAAAATAGTTTTCTTGGTGGTACTATGTAGAAAACCTGACCTTCAAACATGTGGAAAGCAAGAGATTTCTGCATCCTTACCCTGAGGTATTAGGTGCTTTAAATAATTTTCCCATGCACCTTTTTTCCCCCCTTTTTCCCGTCAAGAGGAGACAGTCTGAACTAGGTTTAGAAACATGTAGAGAGGAGACTTTAATGAAGCTGGTCTCTGCTGGTTCATATTTCTCCATGTTCAAAAATTCTTATTCAAAACTGAGGATGAGCAAGTGCAAGGAAAGAGAAAGTCAAAACTGCCTTTCAGTGTCTTCTTTCTTCATGCCTGGTTTGTACTTGCCTGGTTGGGATGGGGAGCAATCAGTCAATTTGGAACAAGTGAGACAAGCTGCTGTGGTGGGGAAAAGTGCTGCTTCACTGGAAAAGGCACCGGTGTCAAAACACAGCAAGGGAGAAGAAAAGGGGAAGAAAGAAAAACCTAATTGTCCCCTTGCCTGAGGCTGAGCCCTGTGATGAGCCAAGCAGATAATATTGACTACACACAATACTGGGAGCTTGAGTGGAAGACATTTATTTATTTTATGACCGAGGATGCTGAAGGAAGAACTCAATAACTTCCCGTACTGGTTATATTGTATTAAAAAAGGCTCTACGACAGAGGTAGATATATCCTCGTCCTTCTTTCTCCCATCCTTATCTCAGTCTGTTTAGCCTGCAGCATGGAATCATCTGGGCCCTGAGAGCACTAATGGACCTCGATAGCACAGAGCCAACTCAGCAGCTCCCCTCCCTCCTGTTCTGGGGCAGTCCGAGGAATCTGTCAGCATGATGGAGAGATCCCGGGAATTTTCCAATCATAAAAGCTCTCTAGTGCCTTCTCATGTTTTGAGAACGTTCAGCAAAATATTAAAATTCATGTAAATATAAAAATTCAGCCTTTCTAGGAGCAGGTATTGGGAGGTAGGTGGGTTTCTGGCTGACATCTCTTGCATGGCATTCTTTGGCTGGGATGCCTTTTGCTGGTTTCTGTCCTCCAAAAGATACTCTGGGTCATCTGTCCAGGGATGGAGAACTTGTTGAGGATATTATTACGTGGATTTATATTGCAAAGAGTGTTCAGTGTGAAAGTTGTTTGGGTCCTAAGGTTTGTGAACTAGCTTGAGATGTGGGGAAAATACCACCTCCAACAGGAGCTTCTACTCTGAATAGTTAAATGGAGAGGTTAAATTAGAATGTAACCCTTTAAAAAGTGCTTAATGTCCTGCAACACAGAAACAAATACACTGAGCACATCAAGAGTTGCAGATTACTTCAGCTTTTTACTGTTTTTATATATGAGATAAAACACAGTACGTCTTTTGAAATAAGAATGTATTATATATTTTACTGCCATCAGTTGGCCTTGTGCAATAGTGGAAATAGCATTTTACACTCTATAAATTGGTTGAGACTTACAGGCTTGGCCGTGACTGGCAGCCTGAGCACCCTTCAGAATGCCCAGCACGTGGCCTGTGCTCGCCTCAAAGATGAACACAGAGAAAAGGTTTGGAATATTTTTGCCTGATCTGCACAAAAATGAAACCAACCCTCAGCAAACATGTTAGAGCTGCAGTGTGAAGGGTGCTTTGAAACTTGTATTAAACTGCTGTTGTTCTGATAGATCCAAGTCCAAACTCCTTTCAAATGATGACATAATTTGTGCCTCTGTCCAGTGCAGTTTGCTGCCCACAAATGTGAACGCTGAGGTGCTTCTAGGGTCCCTACTGAATATTTGTTCTCTCTTCATTTTCAAATAAGGAGTGCAAATCCTTCAAAATGCTTCCTTTGTGAGGGAGACGTTACAGCTTAAGGGCATGTAAACTGAAAATTACCTTTGCTCAGGTATGTTTAACGTGGCCATGTAAGCAGTATTCCATCCCAGCCAGTGTCCTTTCAGTGGGCTGACATCAAAGCACTCAGTCTGCTGCTAAGGAGAGCTTTCCTCCAGAGACTTCAAACATCATGAGAGACAACATAAGCTCTTTGTTATCTACTCAGGCATTTTTTATTTGTGTGTGTGTGTCCAGCTCAGCTGGAGCAATGTTTCCTGCCTGTATCCCCATGCTGTGGAGAGCTGGGGCTCTGCAGAGAGGGAGGGAGTTGTGCTGTCCCTGGGTGCTGCAGCAGCTCTGGTGCTGGGCAGCCCTGCCTGACAGCCTGGCACGAGGCTCTCAGTCCATGCAGTGGCTTTGTAGTTGTGCCAAAATCCATTCTAACCTCATCTGTGTAGGTCTGGGATGCCATTTGAATTTTGGTTTGTGTCCCGTCACCTACAGCATTTTGTCCACCATTGCTGTAATGTCTCACCTGACTTTTGTGATCCTGAACTTTGGAGCAAGAAGTATAATCACTTGCTTTAAACTTTCTCCTATGCAACAATTTTTTTTCCAGAAGAGATGAATTTTTTCAAAATTATTTTTTCTTCCACCCCCTGCAGCTCTTGCAGCCTTCCAGTAGTGGTTTGGTCCTCTCCGGACATTTAAGATTCTCTTTAAAGAGAACAGAGGAAAGACCTGGAATTTTGATGCTTTCTATAATATTTGCCATGTGATAGGCTGTGTCTATAAAGCCTATAGTAAGCTTTATAAATAAGCTGCATTTTAATTGGTTCTCTTTCTAAACCTATTCCAGTTTGTAAGAGTTGCACAGATGGGAAGTGATGGTGAGGACAGGAGTTCTTTAAATCATCTGCTTTGCACTCAGCAGGTGTGAATCCAGAGTAGCTCTTCGCATAATTTGAGATAGCTTTGTAAAAATTCCAGCACTGTTTTCTGGCCTGTGTTTTGATAAGAGCCACTGAAGAGAGGATGCTGTGACTCTGCTCCCCAAAGTGGGATTGTTATTGCAGCAGCCTGAGAACTGAATCTTCAAATTCTTCAAAACATCTTGGGCTTTGTTGAAGGTTAAGTGGAAGACTGAAATTTGATCTGAAAACCTTGGGCAATGCAGCACGTGTCACTGCCCGCTCTAACAGAGGTTTGGAAAGTTTATTTAGAGAGTGAAGAGGTTTGGGTGTGCTGAGACTAATGGGAAATTGGAGGTGGATTATAGGTACATTTATTATACAATAAATCTCACGTGCTTAATGGAGAGCACAGGGAAAACAGCCCCTGATTGGATTGGAAATGAATCCCCTTGGTCAATGAACTACCCATAGGCATGTTGGTGACATGAAAACAAAGCAGCTTCTCTGGCTGAATCCTTCCTTTCTCTACTCTGATTCGACATTATTAAGGCTCGAGATTGTCAGTAATGGGACTTGGATGTTAAATACTCTTTAATCAGAAGCTCAGAGTGTGAACTGATGGTAGGCAAGATTTCCAGCTGAGAAGGATTTCAAAGTGTTACCAAAAATTATGTGGAATAATTTGCTTTCTTGGGAGGGGTTTTGTGTCTGCTGTCTCCATGTGGAGTTCATGGCAGAGTAAGGAAAATAAAAAAGAGAGATCCCAGCCATCCTATGGGTTTGTAGCAAGGAAAGTACTGGGTCAGCGAAAGGAAGAGCTGTCTTCATTAATATATTTAATGATAAATAAAATTTATTGTTATTTTTCAGCTTTGGAAAGAAATTTGAGAACATAAAAATTAGGTTGTTTCTGATCCTTCAGGAGAGGTGGGAGAAACCAAATAAATCATTTGATCCCAGACTAGAGCAGTGAGCCTTTCCATGGTCTGGAATCTTTAATATTTAGTGAGCCCTGGCACATTTCTGGTAAAATTTAAGGGGATATTTTGGTGTCTGAGAGGTTCTGAAGGATTCAGTAGTCAGCAGCCTTCCCTGTTTTGTTTTTTATTATGGCCATCACAGCAGATGTTACTGCAGAATAAGTTTACAGGGAAACCTGAAGCTATAAACAAAGGAGTCAGTGTCTCTAATGTTTGTTGGTGAACATAAAACAATAATAAAAACAATGAAATATTTATAAGCTTTCAGAAGTAATTACAATGATGAGGTGCAGAGTTTAATTTGGAAGCAATAGCAAAATAAATGAAAAATTAATTTTCCAGACTTACTGGTTCATTTTCAGACTTATTAAAAATAACTTGGCCTCCTTGTAGTAGTGAGATGTGCCAAATTACCTGATTAATGTAAACTTATAATTCTGTTCTCCACCCATTAAAGTAATTGTACAAGTGGGGAGCTTGCCTGTTGTTCCTTTTTTTTTTTTTTTTTTTAAATCAGAGAACACATGAAAAAAGATGTGAGCTTTTACTGCTGATTATAGTGACTTTCCTCTGCAGAACTGGCATTTTATGTTCTCCTACAACATGAACAGACTTATAGAACCTGTGTTTTCACTGCAGAGAGGCCATACATCAGAGGGCTTTAAATCAGATTAGTTTTACATTGGCTTGCAAACTAAGGTGAGGTAAGGGAATGCAACAAGTATTTCATTAAATTAGACATCATAGTGCTCGGATATAAATGTCATTCTGAGGTAATTCCCATAATTTTACTCATTAAGACACTAAAATCAATGAACTTCTCTTTTATGGTGGTTGTGAACTGGTTGAGCTGAATTGCAAAATTATTTGGGGATGCTCTAACTCTGCTTACACTGAAACTGCTGGGTTTGATGGCAGCACAGTTAGGTGACAATATAAAATCTCTTGGCTCATCTGTCCTTGAATCTCAAAATTCACTGTCAGTGTTATTTTCTTGCAAGAGCCCAACAAAGGGATCATTGTTGAGTCTAAGCTCTGAGAGATGGAGTGGGATTCAAGTAATGCACCCTCCTGCAGGGGATGTTCACCCCTGAGCTGAAACCACTGCCCTTGATAATTCAGTTGCTTATTTTTCAAGTGGATGCAATAAAATAAAGCTTCTTTACATCTAAGCTTTATGAGACTCAGTCAGCAGGGGTTTTCTCACTTTCCACCTCTGCCCAAACCTCCTAAAACCCCTTTATCTATCCCCTGGTTCCTTGTATCCTAATCCCAGGGGCTTTTGCGTGGCACTTGGAGGAGGCCAGGCTTTCCTGCAGGGAACAGCACAGTTTCCATCGTGTCTCCAGCTGCCTCTTGTTCCAGTGTTTTGTTGGTGCCCAAGAGGTGGAAATATCCCTTGGTTTGAGTCTCCACATGCCTATTTCATTTCGTTTGGTGTATCCTACAGTCCAAGAGGAGATGCTGGCTGGAGCTGGGCTGACTGCTGAGAGTGGTGTTGCACATGGTACCTGTGGAATTTGGGCCGTTCTGGCTCACTGTTGGTATAACTGCATTTTTAGGAGTGATTTCAAGCAGAAATGTCTGGAAAGCAGTTTGTGCAAGGATTCCTGAGGCCTCAGAGCACTTGTCACTCACTTTCAGGTACTCCGTGGGAAATGGCCTCTCAGATTTTAGTGGCTTGTGCCAATGGCTTTATTTGGCTCAGGATCAGTTCTGGGGGATCTGTGGGGAATCAACATGGACTTGACTCTGAAACTGCTCATTAGGTGTAAAATGAGTTCTGTCAGCAGTAGGCAAGGGGTGGGCCCTGGCCAAGAGACAAGTTCTGCCACTAAAGGGTCCGGAGGTGAAACAGTAAATCAGGCTGATATTAAGCAAGAAATCTATCACACAGGATAAAAAAGAAGGCTGGACATGTCTAGAGCATTGACTCTCAGCTTGATCCCTTTATCCTCCTCTGAAATTTATGATGATCTGAAAGACTGGAACCCTGTTCCTGGAGTGAGCTCCCCGCACGAAGTCTGGTGCCCCAGCTGAGTACGGGCTTATGTACTGGAGAACTTTCTGACATCATGGAAACTTTTGGTTCTGTACACACAAAAACAATGACTGCCTAGTCCTGGCATACAGTATTTGTGTGCTAAATAACAGGAAGGAAAGGCCTGACCAACCTTGTCTCACAAGTACCAACAGAATTTATTTCTTGCCTTGCCGTTTCTCATTTTCTGTGCGTGAAGATGTCAGCATTTCAAAAATGTTTGATTTTCATTAGAAACAAAAATACCTTCTCTGTCTCAGTAAATTTTCATTTCTTCAAAACCAGAGGCTATGCTTCAAATGTGAGGAAGTGGATGATTATTTTCTGATTTGGAAGAAGCTGGCTGTGCCTGTAATCTGGAGACAGGAACGTGCAGGGAGCCAGCAGTGCCTGGCAGGCAGGGCTGGGTGTGTGGCTGGGCTGGTCACTGAGGCAGCCGGAGCAGCTGCCTGCCTCCACTTCAAACACAAACACAATACTGCTGCAGCTGGCAAGGGCTTGCCAGGCACTTGAATGCCATGAAATCAAAGCTTTTGGATGGAGATATGCTCCAACAAAAATTGATGCAGTTTACTGTGCAAATAAGCCTGAAGTGTATTGTAGCTAAAACATCACTTCTGTTTCAGAATTGTTTCTGTCTTTCGGTTTTTTAGGTGAGGGTGGGAAGTTTAAGAAAGAATAAACAAAGCTCAAATAGAAAACAGGATTAAATGGCTTGCATGATGGAAAAGGCAGGTATGAATGGTGAATGAGTCCTAGAAATAAGAAAGGCTTTTGCAGTTTGGTGGAGATGATCTGAACAGTTGTGTAACTCTTTCAGGAGCTTCAAGCAGGAGGAAAGCTGGGAAAGGGTGGGTCAAGTTTTAGCAATATGGGAAAGAGGGTGAAGGATTTTTTGAAGTCAACAGTTGTGCCTAGGGGATGTGACTTTTGAAGAAAATCCCTGTTGTTGGTCTCTACTGCTGCTGCTGTTGATGAGGATGTTGAGTGGTGTTTATTAATGGTTTTCTTTCTTCCTGAGCTATCTGGGAGTGGGAACTCATGGCTTTGAGAAGCAGGGCATGACCTGGATTAATCTGTGCTCCTCTGGGGTGAAACCCTCCCTGCAGTAGCTGCCTGGCTGTGCTCTGGCTGACAATCTCTTGTTTATTGAAGAGGATCAGTCATCAGCTGAGCAAGTTTCGTCTGCAGGCTCATCACAAGTGGACACGACTGTAAATTGAAGGCCAAGATGTGGAACTTGACCACTGCAGGTTACAAGGCATGTGAGGCTTGATCCAGCACCATTTAAAAAAACCTCTCAGCTTTGTTTTCCCTCTGCTGAGCCCACTTGGTTTGTATTCATCCAGCTCTGAAAGTATTTACAGCTGCAAGTTAGGCAAAGGCCAATGCTCACCCCTGTGCTAGGATCAGTGTTAGCAGTGGGTGTTTAATGTCTCCAGTTCTGGGTGTGCAGATACCTTGGATGTCTCAGAACTGCTCCCTCACCCTCCTGTGGATCTTCCTGGAGTGTCTCAAATGACTGATTCCTCCCCTCCCTGTTCATTCTTGAATGATTGACACAAGGTTACTTGCTCAAACTAAAACCCCCTCCATAATGTCAGCGAGATCAGTGCTGGGACACAGATTAACTCCCTCCAGGATTCTGGCCAGACAGAGCTTATTGAACACAGCAGAAAACAGAGTTTGACTCCATGAATTCATCCACACCTGGCTGGGCACCACTGCTGATGTTTTGTCCCTGAGCTCCTGACTGGAACATATCTGGATGTGTGCAGTGGGCTTCTTGGGGATTTACTTCCCTCTGCAAGATACAAGGAGCCTCATTTCAATCTACAAGCACTTAAATGTGAGAGAGCAGGACTCATATTGTTGTTTTGGTTTGGTTTTTTTAAAAGCTTCTACTTCACCCGGCCTTCTCTATCGGAAGAATGAGCAGCACATTGCAGTCTACATGCCAAAGCACTTGGTTACTTTTCTTTTTAAAGGTTTGAATATTGCACCAAACCTTTGATTATATCTGGCGGTGTTTTTAATAAATTGTCTGAGGGAGCAAAAAGAACCTCCAAACTGTCCTGTTGGGTTGCCCTAATCTCATTTTGATCTCATGCCTACAGCTCTAGGACCAGAATGTTATGCGAAATTTGTGTCGCAGTGTGGAACGTGGATTTAGAAGATACAAAGTTAATTTACAAAGCAAGGATACCCTTATAAAAAACCCCTCTAAATCTGTAGTGAAATTATTTTGAAAGAAGCCGTTGGGAGTTAAGGCCACCTTTGCATTTTAATGGGTAATTACTCTTGGCATCACTACCAGTATATAACCAAAGTCCACAGCATCCCTGGGGGACAGAGGAAAATTTGGATTTAAAGGTGGCGCGGTTAATATTTTGCACTTTAAGGAAAGCCAATTTCCGTGGATCGGGGAGAGGAGAAATCCGAGTGTTTTGGCGCTGGCAGCAGCAGCAGCACGGTGCACACAATCGATATGGGAAAGGTTATTACTTTGCGGAGGAGCGGGGCTGGAGCCGCGGCTCGGTCCGCGCTCAGCGCTCGCCGCCGGCAGGAGAGGGCGGCAGAGAAGCAGCTCCCGGAGCTGCACAGCTCCCGAATTTCCAACAGCAGCGAGAGCACATCGGAGCTCTCGGAAGCCAAATCCCCTTTTCAAAACGGCAGCTTCAGCAGCCTTTTTTTTTTTTTTTTTTTTTTTTTTTTTTTTTTTTTAGATCGTAATAAAAAAAAGTCCGCAACACTTTGAAAATGTCAAATTCCTGCGGCAGCCCAGAAGACGCGGGGAAACAGCGAGGCAGAGATGGCAAGATAAGAAGGGAGGATGTGGATGATGCCCAGCCCGAGGGAAAGAGGCTGAAGCTGGGGAGTGAAGGAGGAACCAGTGGAAAGGACAGAGAAGCAGCAGAAGATGCAATAATGCCTTGTTCAGGCAGAGAGGAGCCCGTGCCCGAAGGAGGAGGTGAAGGCAAAAGTGTAAGTGAGGATCTTCAGTGGCTCAGGGAAAGGGGGAAGGGGCGGGAGGTTACCTTTGAAATTATTTGTCATCCTGAAGTTGGTAATTGGGCATCGAGAAGAGCAGGACGAATGCAGTCGAGTGTCCCATCTCACCGAGATCATAAGCATGCTCCTCTTTAATTTCTGATCTTGCCTGCATGCTTTTTAGTGCAGGAGAGTGTGTTTTTATCTGGCTCTCACTGTCAGCTGCTTGCCAGATGTGTATGTCAGAGGAGTGATTTCTTTTTTCTTGGGGAAAAGGACTATTACCTGCTGAACTTCCTTTTCAGCTCCTTATATCCATTTAGAAATTGGGTAAGGATTGGTGCATTGAATTGGACAGTTTGGGTTGTTCATCATCTGTCCATTCAGACTTTCAACTGCATTTATGTTGAGCAGCACTGTTTTACAGCTGGGGATGGGGGTAGAGCCTCCCGGAGAAGAGGAGAACTGGTGGTCCGGCATCTCATCTGGTGAGATTTTGCCAAAAAAGACCTGCTGAGCAGTTGCCTATGTAAACATCAGCGTCCCCCGATCTTTAGGAGGGTAACTTTGCTGCCTGGTCATTCAGCTCAGCTGCCTGTCAGCAGCTCCTGAGGCACAGCAGAGACCTCGGGGGAGAGGGGGCGAATATTTGGATCCCCAGCCAGCTGAAGCTTTGCCCCTCCCGGTGCAATTCGGGCCAGGTACTTTTCCTGGACACATCTCGGCTGCTTCCCTCGGTCAGAAACACTCGGGAGGGTGGTGGGAACAATGTCCTGGGTGTCGGATGTTTCCTCTGTGAGTTGTCACAGGGGGAGAGTGTAGCTTCAGAACTCACCTAAGAGCTGCTGGAGATTTCAGTGCGCTGATTTTATCCAGAAGTTTTCTGAAATGTGGGTTTTTTCCTCTCCTGGGATCGATATCCTGAATTTAGACATGCTTCTTCAAATGAGGAGCAAAGCCGATGCTCAGCGTTTCGGTAGGATTTACATTTTTAAATCGTTTGAAAGATAGTTTATTTGGTTCGCTCTTGGTGGAAGGTCATCTCTAAATGCAACAGTTTTCCTGAGCTACGGAAGTATTTAAAATGTGTGTAGAGTGTTGGTTTGTTTATCCAAGCAGAAACCTCTTTTATCAAGCCGTGTAACTGCAGAGAGTTGCACTTTGCTCTGTGTTTTGGGTTTCCAGTGCTTTATGAAGTTAGGTTCTCTCTCTCAGGCAGTGAAGTACCACTCTTTTTCTCATACCACTTCTGGCAGAGACTTATTTTCCCCAAAAGGAATGCAAAATACGGGCAAGTTAATTGGTCAAATCACAACCCTTGCTTTTGTCTGTTTTTTTTTCTTTTTTACCCGAGAGTAAAGGTTTTAAATCTATTCTACTTTGTGATAAATATCTAGAAGTGAACACCACTATAGGTTGGGGTAAAAGTCTTTTTGATGGTACATCCCACTATAATACCTAATTAGGAAGTTACTGAAAAAAACACCTTAATTGAATAAATTTACTTTGTCTTTTAAGGGATCAATGCAGAATATGTAAGAATGATGCATACCTGAATCACTGGGCTCTGCCCCAGCTGTGAGGCCTGGATTAGCCCCTTATTTATGTTCTGCTACTGCAGCAAAGTTCTGTGCTGGTGAATACCTGTTCTTTTTTTTTTTTTTTTTTTTTTTTTTNCCTTTTTTTTTTTTTTTTTTTTTTTTTTTTTTTTTTTTTTTTTGTCCTTTCAAGGACCTGGTATAGCTGTTCCAACTTTACATTCTGGCTTTTCATCAGGGGATTGTTAAAAATACTAACAAAGGAAATCAGTTAATCAACAATTATTTCACTGCTTGTCTCTCCCAAAATCAATTCTTAAATAGTTTTTATAATAAAATAATTGTTCTTATAGTAATTATTAAATTAAACTGAATTTGATTCAAAACTTATCAAAGCTCAATGAAGCTCTTCTTTCCCCTCACTTGAGTGGATTCTGGCTTGGGATGTTGCACTGCCTTTTCTATAAAGTTCCAGTAATATTTTTCCTCTTCCCATTTAAATCTCTCTGTCTGATTTGGAGGCATTATCAGAAATTGTTAATGTGACATTTGAAATCCTGTTAACATACATTTTTTTTTCTTAAAGCAATAAAAACTTGTTCAACAATGACTGTAAATGTCTGTCACCTTGTGGAGAGCAAGCTGCTGGAAAAGATGGACTGTGTGCCCTTAGGAAACACTGGAATGACTTCATTTCTGTGCTTAGAAGAATCTTTATTTTATAGGCATAGTGGTATGGGTAATCAATGCATACATTGGAGGAACATTTCCTAATAGTCCATTATGTCGTCCACTTTAAAGAAGGACATTTAAAAAAATTATAGGCTTTGACTCATTTTTGGACTAGTAATAAAAAGTCAGCACAGTGTGTGTGCTATTTCTCTGTTTATTCCACTGCTGTTTGCCTCATCCAACATCATTCTTGGGTTTAAAGAAGAAATCTACGTTGGTCAGCTGCTCCAGCTCATTATTCCACTTATTCCACTTATCATGGAATCTTGGATTCTGGAGGATGCAGACACAATGTATATTTTGTGCTCCTGAAGTGATGTGGGCATTTCCTTGGCACCCTGAGTTGACAGCAGGAGCTGCTGCTGGGCACAAGTTGTTTGCAGAAGGATTTTTGTGCCCCTGGACAGAGCTCCCTTCCCTGCCTCGGCAGTGAGGGGCTGCATTTGCCAGCAACTGGTTGGCAACAGCACCTGGAGTGACTCCTTCCTTTAGTGCTGGTGCCTGGTGCGTGCAGTAACCTGGGGTGAAACTGGAATTGTTCATTTAGGTATCTATTCAAATAATTCTGCTTCTTGCCTTCTCTTTTTATTGCCTTCATCACGGTGAGGGAGCTGCTGGCGGCAGGTGTGGATCACACAGTCCCAGGCCATGGAATTGTTCCCTCTGCCAGGTTCTTCCTGGCAGAGCATCAGGATGAAGCCTTTGGTTCAAACCAAGGGGCTGCAGCCTTTGTAGTGAGGTTCAGTGTGAGGAATCCTTCATTTGGTGCAGATGGTGGGGAATTGGCACTGGGGAGAGCTGGTCAGCCACTGCTTTTCATCCAGTTTGGGTGAAAGTCTTTAACCAGGGTCTCTGGGGAATTCCATTCCCAGTTGTGTGCCTGGAGGATGACCACAGCTGTCAGCACTGTGGTGCCACAGGGCTGATTGTCACCCTGCCCGTGACCATACACTGGAAATTGTTAAATTGAGCTAAAGTTGTATTTCCTGAAATAGGAAGTGTATGAAGAATTAAACATGTAAGTGCTGACTTCCTTCTGGGCTGATAGATATGAGACAGACTCACAGTTGCCTATGAGTGATCCTCAGGAGTGTGGATCCTTGTACTCCATGTATTCTTGTCTTTCAAGAGTAGTCCTTCTTTATCTCTCTTCAACCAACTCTTTGTCCATATGCCTGCTGAAGGTTCTTTGGATTTTGGTGCAAAGCTATTTCTGTATCCACAAGACCTCCTTTGTTATGAACCAAACTTTCCCCCTGTAAATATTTATGCCAAGTTTAGAGAACAAGACTAAATTTCCTGGGTTTGATTTGACTTCTGTAGTGTTCCTTTAGCATACATCTTCCCAAACTATGTTTTCATCTGTAATGCCACCTGTGCCAGGAGAGAGCTGGAACTTTTACCTTCTAAACAACTTTCAGAATGACTTTGATGCATTTTTGAATTAATGCACTGTTGTATTTTTTTTTTAATTGCCTTTGTGAATACTTGGAAAGGAGGAAAGGGTAGAAGTACCATGAAGAAAAAAATACAACTTTTTGTTGCTAACATCAGAAGTAGCATCTTTATCCAATTTTGACTAATCCAGCCTTCTAAATTTCAGATGTTGATGGAATTGTAAATCCAGTTTGGATGGGGAGATGTGACATGCTATGCAATGCCCTTGTCTTTGCATAGATTACTCTGAGTAATTCACTTGAGTGTTCCTAAAGTGTAGAAGAACATGCCTTGGAAGGCTGAGAAACACATATTGAAAAGCTGATCATATAAATGGAGAAGAGGAAGGGTTTTCTAGAAATTAAGATGTGAGCTTGGAGCTTCAGCTCAAGATAAAATTCCCTCATTTGAAGGATGGGTCTGGGTTCATGATATCAAATTAAAAGCTCTGTCAGGACCAGGTGTGGATGTAGGAACTGACCCCATCTGGATTCGCTGCAGCAACTTCAGTGTGTGCCTTCAGGAGTGTGAGCAGCTGTCCTGGAAGGTCTTGGGGTAAATAACAAAGGCAATAGGAGGCATTGAATGTGAGAATGGTGTTAATCTCGATGAGTGAAAGACACAGTTTTTCATCTCTTATGTTTACCCTGGGTTAAAGTAATTTTTGGCTCAATAACGCAAGGCTTTTTCATTAAATATATGCATAAAACATAGAATCAAGGGTAAGAATTGGATCTGAAATCTGACAGTTTGACCTTTCTGTGGATTGCCACACAAGGTTACACTGTGTTAGTGCAGTTTCTCATGCAGTTTTTCTGTTTTAGGACATTTATTTGCTCCCTACAGTTGGTTTATTACAAAACCTGATTTGTGTGTGTATGGCTTTGTGATCATGATTGCATTTATAAATATTAGTTTAAAGAGGCAATGTGTTTGAGAAGGGAGAAATTGGAATGGTGGGTTTGTCTGGACTGAGAGTCCAATTTAAGGTGCTGGTTTTTGACTCTCAGGGTTCTAAGCAGATAGAACCATTCTGCTGTCAAGGCTGTGGTTTAGTTCTTTTTCTCTCCTCTTTATGAAAGTGTTTCGATCTATTGAGTTCCTTTTGTCTTCAGACATTATGGGATGGATGTGTTTTAGGAGAGCACCATAGATTTAAAGTGTTTTGGAGAGCAGGACATTTGGAACGTTTTGCAGACTGCATCTGCCTTTCCTCTCTTTCCTCTTTTGGGTCTGATTGCCTAATTAGAGGATAACTTAAGGATTTAATCTATCGACTTGTTAGGCAGACTGTGATAGATGCTGGAATTACTGCTTTTGTTTTGATTCAGAACACAATCAAACTCTGTGATCCAGGACAGAGACAATTATTTGCCTTTGGAAGTGGGAAGAAAGGAGACGATAATTCATTAGAAGTCAGTGGTGGTATTGATACAAGGTGCTGGAGTTACTTCCTCAGGAATATTTGCTAAATCAAAGTAAAGGAGCTTTGGTAGAAAGGTGTGGATAAATCAAAAATTGGTTTGGACTTGATTCCAAGAACAAGAACAAGCTGAAAGGAAATGTTCTCCCCAAAACTGATTCATCTTCCCGTTAACCTCTGACTGGTGTCAGCAAACTGTCAGCAGACAATGGCACTGGAGCTTGAGCAGGAATAATTGCAAAAAGGATTGCCTGAGACAAGGAAAGGCAGCAGAGAGAGACCCTTATGAATGACCTTGCTTTGCCACTTTTCCTGTAGCTGCACTGGATGGCACAGGGTAAGTGTGCAAAGCTAAAGGCTTTGTGTGCATTATCCTATTATTTTGTCATAAGGGAAATTTAATTTAATACAGCAAATAACTGCCTGTTTTCAACAAGCAATTTCAACCAAGAGCAACATTGGTCAGTTGTGTTTACTCATTGGAAGTTCAATTTCACAGATAAAGAACATTCGTGGAGCATTTCTGTCTCAATTTGAGTAATCAATTGGCTAATATTCCAATTTTTGTAGAGTGACTGGAATATTACTTTTGATTGAAATTAAAAATGCATTCAAATCTTCCCGAGTGCAAAAGAAGACATTTGTGATCTATGTTGAATTAGAGGAGATAGGAAATGAAGATGTTTCTATATTGCTCTTATTTGCTCTGCTTTCTCCTTCTGTATGCCAATATTAGCCATGAAAAAATTTTTTATTTCAAGTCTCTGGGATTTAAAGATTAATAAAATTATTTACTTTACTTTGGTTTTTTTTTTTAATACTTGTAGTCTTAAGTCATTAGCCCGGACTAGAACAATGAGGAATAAGCCTCAGAAGCTATGCAAAAATTGAAAATGGAATCAGGCTGGTGCTTCACTGGCTGTCCCTTTCCTGTGAACTACTCAATGTTCAGACTCATTTGGGATGCATTATTACTAAAGAGTTGCCTATTTTGTTCCATTAAATTAGGCTGCAGGATCTGCTGCACTGCCACCCGTGTAATTTCCCCCTCAGGAATGCATTTAATGTGTTCTGATGTTCTAATGCTTTGCCCACTGTGCACTTCTTCAACAGCCCAAGGAGTTACAGGCAGTCTTGTCTGCACTAGAAAGGATCTCATCCTTTAAATTCAGAATACAGAACATTTGCTTTTGATGGCTCTCATGTTCTGATCTCTTCTGATATCTTTAAAATGAGCATAACTGGCTCAACATGTGTGAGCCAGCTGGTCACTGCCAGCAAACTTCAAATGGCTAGGTGTAGGAAAATGCAACACTTAAATGATTTAATCTGGTGTTGTTGACTCTAAGTGCTAGATAATGAAGTAATTCTCAATTAGTTGTACGGATAGGTAATTAATAAAGGTCCATCTAAGATTCACAAATCAATGAGAAGTGTCTGTAGTCCTTGGTAAGGATGCTTTCATTCCAGTCTAAAATGCAAAACTTGTTTAAAGTGAAAAAGATTTCCTGAGCACAATAATTCTTACACAATCTCTTCCCCTTTCACCTGCTGTTTCTGTCTCTGCCTGTTTCCAATATATTGGATGTCAGCCCTACTGCACAGGGACATGGCTTTAGGATCCCTAAGAAAGGACACAACTCCTATCCTGTGGGCTCGATATTTCTGACCCTGAGAGAATTTTAGCTTGTTAACCATTGCTAGCTCCTTTCCCAAGAGAAAGCTGTCAACAGTTTCTTCTTTCAAAACATCTCTCTCCGTTTCTCAAAGCAGGTTAAGTGAACAGTGTTCCTTTTCCCATAACAACTGTCCCCAGGTGTTGTTTCCTATTACTGAGCCAATGGAGAGAAGTGTCAGTCCCATGGACCAATAATAAACCTTTTTAGCCCAGCATGTTATAAAAGAAATTGTTGGAATTGTAAATAAAGCCTTCTTTCTCTTCTGACAACTATATGGAGTCAATCTATTTTGTGTCCTACCGTGACACTGGTCCCTCATTTCATAAAAAAGATCTTTCTTTACTGAGTTGGACACTGGACAGACAAGTGGCAAGGTGGAGGCGTGGTTGCCCAAGGTTTTACGGTGAGGATTGTGCAGGATCATAATGGCCTTCAAGAACTAGCAGGGACATCACAGAGTCAGCCACTGGCTTGGACTTGAAAGTGCTCTCTGTTTTCCCAGGGCTCTCTGTTCTCCCAAGGTTCTGTTTTCCCTAAAAGAGCTGAGCAAGGACAGCACAGGATCAGCCATTAATGGATGCTCTGAAAGGGCTCTGTATTTCCCCAGCTCCTGTAATTATTTTGATGATATTGGTTACCCTTAAGCATAATGAGATGGTGAAAAATTAATAATTTTTCACTAAGTTTCCATTCTTTTTACTGTCTATGAATAGTTTGATAAATTCCTGCTTTAGCTGAGTTGCACTGTGTACTCAACACGTATTATCTTCAGGGAATGTTATTTTCCACAAAATGAAGGCTAATCACAAAGAATATAAATGGGTTTAGTATGTAAAATTAGAAGTCACCACACTGAGACTCTCTTAGTTCCTTGAGTTGGGCCACAACTAAATGGAAATGAAGCATTCTTATCAATAATGCACTGGGGAAGTAACATCTGTTCTGAGATGCTGAGAGGTTGCTTTTTCATTCACTAAAATATTTATTTCAACTAAAAAACCCTAATCTTTTCACTGTCTCCAGAGGGCAGAATCATTGACTGTTACGTTTAGAGACTGTCTGTGAATTACAAGAGTCCATATAAAATGGAAAGAATGCTGATTGAGCAATTAATCACTTTTGACTTAATTTAAAATAAATAATGACATTCTAGAAAGCTGTTGCATTAGCTCCAAAAAACTGACTGATTCTTGGGAAAGCAGCAGAACAAAATTTCTTTCTCTCACTATAGGCTGGGTTCCAACTCTCGCAGGCACAAAAACAATAGTTTTTGGTGATGTGACAATATTTTCTTCTAATTAGCCAGTGTTGTGTGACACAAGTTACATAAAAGTTGCTGTTCTTGGCCACTCATCAACAGATCCTTCTTAGATTTCAAGGCTGGAATTGAGTGCTAGACCCTGGTTTCTGGTAAAAGTTAATTCTGTCTCTCTAACTTCTGTTTGAGCTACAACATGGAATTTCTTACAAAAACAGCCACTGTTGATTAAAGGCTTCAGGTCATGGACAATTCCTCAAGTCTCCAGGTAGATTTCTTGCTGTAGATAACTATTCTTAGAATAAAAATATAAATCCTTGCCTGCAGTTGGAATTTGCCAACTGCTCATCCCAGCCTGAGTGGATTGTTTGGCACCAGATGTTATTGCCTCCCATGATGGGAATAAACTCATCTCCTCCTCCTGGATAAGCCAAGCATCTGGATCCGTGTGCTTTGTTTTCCATCCTGCAGGTCTGTGTTCCCCCTCTGAAATAATTCATCTGTGCCCTCGCTGCCTCTTTGCAAGTTCAACATTTTTGCAGAAAGCTGATTCTGCTGGATGTCCCCTGTTAATATATCAATGGTTTAGGTGCTGCTTGGCCTGGGCTCCACATTCATTTACCAACAGCTGCCAATGTCACAAAACATTCTGTGTTTGTCCACATAGAAGTGTATTTTTTGTCCGACAAGCCCAGAATTTATGACTGCAATTTGATTAAAATTGTCTGAAAATTACCAATGCCTTGATTTATACATACCCACTTTCCAATTCACTGGGAAAAAAAATGACTGAATAACATTAAGGGAAGAACAGATCCTTGTGGGATCTTAATTGCAGAGGCATCTTAATTGGAATGTCTCCGCTCCTGCTCCTTTTATTTCCCCCCCCCTTCTGCTCAGTTTTAATTCATTTTAAAGTGTCCTGTGTAGCTGTGCACACAAACCAATCTGGAGGTGTATGTTAGCACTCCAGAGTGGTTGCTCAATTGTGATGTAAAAAAATTTTCTTTATGCAACTGAGAAAACAAATCAAAACTAAATTAATATCTTGTTATCTGTTGACAAATGAATTTTGCCCCAGTGATAGCTTTCCAAGACCCTTCATCTTCCCAGCTGATAGGTCAGTTTGGATAATTGTGACTCAAACCCTCTGTGGTGCCTTGGGACTCGGTGTCTTCCAACCTGGAAGCTGCCAAGGCTGTTCTCTTGGGGCTATGTGCAGTGTGCATCGTTAGCAGGGAAGCTTTTAACCAAAGCAAAATGAGGGAAGAAACCCCAGAAAGAGCCCGGCTGTGTGGCTGAAATAAACTCTGGGCCAATGTGGGTCTGCAGCCGCTGGGTCACTGCAGGGGGAGGGTGTGATGGTGCTGGGGAGGGGTCAGGGAAACCCCAGTCTGCTGCAGACATGATTAATTGACGTTATTGTTATAAATAAAATAGTCAAATTTTAATAATAATAATGATTTATTATGAAAATCATTAAAATATTTTAATAAGCCACGATAATAAATTTGGGCAGCATCGAGCCCGGGGGTCGATGCAGGGTAAGCTATCAGAAATCAGTGTTAAGCACAGACCCTNGTTATAAAAGAATTTTTCGGCTTCCGGGCGAAAGCAATCTCCCCCTGGAGGTGTCTGGAGTCACCCCTGGGTGCTCTGAGCCAGGCACAGGAGGCAGGACCATGGGCAGGCAGAGGGTGAGCTCTTCTGGAGCTGCTGGCACAGCCCTGGTGATTGGCACCTCTGGGGAAGAGGAGGAACGGAGCTGTCAGAGGTGGGGACAGTCTGGGCTCAGCCCTGGTAGTTTCTGGTTTCTCCTGTGCCATAAAAATGTTCTCCCGGTGGTGTTTGTGCAGTGCCAGTGTTGTCTCTGCCAAAACACCCAGAACCAGGCTGCAACATGGAAGGTTCTCCCAGCCTGGGGAGTTGATTTGTGGAACACCTCTTGCACAAGCTTAGCAAAGTCAGTGCCTGGTGGTGCTGAGAGGACAGAGGCATGGTTTTGTAATTTTTTTTTTTATTTTTTTTTTCTTGTTTGCTTATTTTTCACTGGAGAAAGAACATAATCCCACCGAGTAATGTCTTTGCTTAAACCACCTTGTTTAAAAAAAAATCAGTAATTCCTGATATTTCATGCCAATTGCTCAGTTCTCCCATGACAATCTTCATTAGAACTCCACACACACAAATGATAGCACCCTATTATCTGTTTACTTTCTTAAAGCTTGCTTTTGTGAAACGAACAATTACTTAAATTGCTAAAGTAGATTTTTTTTTTTTTTTTTTTTTTTTTTAATACCAGCTGCATAATTGCTAAGCTTGCTGCTGTTAAATCTGTTTGCTAAAGGAAAGGGGCTCTTTCATGTGCTATGTCTCAGCCCTTCATCTGGAGGTTCTGAAGAAGCTGTTAGAGATTACTAAATCAGGATTGAGGTCTGAATGCTGTCAACAGAGAGAGGTGGCAGGATGGAATTGGTCACATGTGTTTTATGTGGTTGTGCAGGTGTGTGCACATCCTTGGTGCTGCTTTAGTCGTGCATCAGTTTTAGTAATTGCCAGGAATACTTTCCTTCTTCTGAGCTCAAACTCCAAAATACCCTACTTGATTAATGTCTAATTCTGGCATGCTGACCTAGGGAATGCTGGAAATGAAATGTGCCTATAAACAAAAGCTTTCAACTTTCTCAAGCACTGACCCCACTCCGTGAGCTAAAGAGCTGTTGTCTGAAGAAAATTATGACTTCCAAGGTGTGAAATCTGTTCTCTGTCATCTCAAGAGATTGCCAGGACTTTGAAAATTCATTGATCTTTTCCTTCTGCTCCTCTTCAGTTGGAATTTTTAAACCTGATTCCCCTGGGAGCAGGAGGATGGGCACTCTGGGGGTGTGAAGCTCGGTTCCATCTGGCAGAGATCACTGATCCCAGGTCTGTAGCAGGATAGCTGGTAGCATACTGTTTATTTACTCAGCAATAGCATCAGGAACATTTTCAAAGAAATGGACGTTTGTGTATCCTTTCCTAGGAATATAAAATCAGGGAGGTGACACCAGCTCTCTCTGCTGTCCCAACACTGAAATTGGCCCAAGGCAGAATCCAGACCATTCCCCTCGCAAAAAAAGAGCACTCAAAACCCAGAATCACCCACTTTCCTTTGAGTGCCTCCTGGCTAAGTAATTCCAAAGGCATCTGGTGTGAAGTGCTTCAAGTGCCAAAGAAGAGATCAACAGCTTCAAGTATCAAAAACTTCAAGTTTCATCTGAAAGAAATGATATAAAGTCATCTGAACAGCCTTCCTTATGAAGGCAGTTTATTATTTGTGGAGACCTTAAAGGGGATTTGGAGGCAGCTTGATGAAATGTCACTGCTTTCACCTCACAAAGTAATTGTATTTTAATGAAGTAAAGCCTCTCAGTTGAAGAGATGATGTTGGCCGGTGGGGGAATACAGACAAAATGTAAGGGAATAAACTGGGGAAAGAATCTGCTTTTCTCAGAGGTGTCAAGAAGAGAGGGAACTAATTCAAGGAATTGTTGTGAGGCTCCCAAGGTGCTTCACTGTTCTTGATGCTCCCTTGAAACCAAGGAAATCAGTCACTGAAGTCACAGCAGCAGAGGATGAGACCTGTGTCTCACTGGAGCTGGATGTCAGGCTTTGTTTAAGCAGCTTCGCCTGGTCCTTGGCAGTGTTCAGACAATTTGGTCCTCATTGCAGTGTTTAACTCGTGGTGTTTGCCGGCTGTGCCCTGGTGGCACTGGGTGCTGCTCTGCAGAGGGATGGCAGAAGCCAAAGCTGCAGCGTGTAGTGCCCCAAGATCCATTCTTCTTCAGGAAATCACAAAGAAGAATGTGCCTGTGGACCTCACTAACGTTTTGTTTTCTCCCTTTGCATGGCGATTTCCCTCCTGCATCTTTGACTTAGAAAGAAGTTAAAATCTCTTTGCTTTTAGTTGTACTTACATTAGTTCTGTCAAGGATCCCCTGACTCCAAAAGCACAATTTCCCAAGAACTAATTGCATCACATAGAGCAAGTACTTCAAATTCTCATATTCTAGGATTAGCCATTTTTAAGCAGCACCAATAGAATTTGGGCATACACATCTCCATTAAGTTCAACTAAAACTTATTTTGAAAAGTATCATGGGTTTGTGTGATGAAAGGTTCATGTAAATTTAGGAAATGTGTTTAGTATTGCTGATAATAAAAGCCCAATTTCTTCTCAAGGGCTGATAAGCTACAGCTTAAAGGTGACTTTATATATTCAATGTAAATTTTTTTCATTCAGTGCCAGAAAGTCCTGCAAAGGCCAGGCAGACTCCCCCACCTTTGAAATTAATTTTTCAGTATGACTGCAGCAGAGTTTGATTTGCAAACACAGCATCTAATTTCCTTTAGTTTTGGCTTAAGGAAGCTGGTTAATTTCTATATAACACCTAGTAGACATATTCTGTTTTCACTGAAACTGTGAGGGCAAAAACTCCAGAAGTGACAGTGGAATCCTCCTAAATCTCCCAAGACCTGAGCCAGAATCTGATTTTTACATATGCTCAAAACTTTCTGCAGAACTGACAGAAACATTTCATTAAACAAATTACAATGTTTCTTTTCTTGTGTTTAATATTTTTCTGTTCTTTATTGTATGGTGCATTTGCATGAAAATGGCGTTTTGAAGAGTGATCTGCTCCTTATGCTAGTCCCTCACCTGGAGGCACAATCTCTGCTTGGATTTGCAATTAGTTCCTGCAGAATTGATTGTTGCAGTGGCAGAGCTGGTGCTCTGCTCTTGGGTGGAAAGGGAGCAGAAGGAACTGATGAATACTTAAACCACCCGAGTTTTATGCAAAGATCTCTGCAAAATTACACACACCGGGGGAAAGATGAAATTGAGAAGCCACACAGACCAAGTGGAATGGTCTTAGAAGTGGTTCCATCCCTGGGCTGTCTCTCATCATGCCAGTGTCAAATTAGGAAGCAGTTGTGCTGCAGAAGGAACAAAAGTTTATTGGAGTCTACAAGGAAATGCCCAGAGCTATTCTCAGACTATTTTAACTTCATTAGGATACCTGTGGTTGCAGCAGGATTTCTCTTTTCTGGGGGAGGAAATCATCACTTCAAGGTCTGAATTAGGAGTTCCTGAGGTATTAATCAGGGTAAGAGTGGTGGCTTGAGCCAGGCACCAAACCCACCTCTCAAACAGAGCAATACAGAACTGTATTAGCATTGTTTAAAATCCTAAAAACATATACAGTGAGAAAGCAAAGCAGATCTGGGTTGAGGCAACTGCATCTTCTGGGAAAGCGATATTTTGTGTGCAGGTGTCTGTGCCAGCCCCGCAGTTCCACCTCTGTCCTGTCCTGGACAGATGCAGC
>VYZR01122629.1:31815-49003 GCA_013400675.1 Oxylabes madagascariensis
TATTTTAACTTCATTAGGATACCTGTGGTTGCAGCAGGATTTCTCTTTTCTGGGGGAGGAAATCATCACTTCAAGGTCTGAATTAGGAGTTCCTGAGGTATTAATCAGGGTAAGAGTGGTGGCTTGAGCCAGGCACCAAACCCACCTCTCAAACAGAGCAATACAGAACTGTATTTGCATTGTTTAAAATCCTAAAAACATATACAGTGAGAAAGCAAAGCAGATCTGGGTTGAGGCAACTGCATCTTCTGGGAAAGCGATATTTTGTGTGCAGGTGTCTGTGCCAGCCCCGCAGTTCCACCTCTGTCCTGTCCTCTGCTGGACAGATGCAGCAGCTGGCTCTGGTGAAGTGTGGCCTTGAACTCTGTGAGACTGAGAACGAAGAGCCAGACTGCTGTTGCAGTTCCCTGAAGGTTTCCCTCCCTTGCCATGACTTGTTTTCTTGGTAACAAGTTCTTAGTGTGTGCCCTCCCAGCTGTCAGGAGATCAGACATGTTTTTAGTTCTCTGGGTGTTCCAGGGATGTCTTTGGGAAAGTTACCAAGGGCAGCCTTGTGTGTTGTATTTGGTACCAAATACAGACACAGGATCTTAGTGTGCGTGGGAAATGGTGTTAAAGAGAGAATGTCTCACTCAGATAAAAGTGGTTAACTTCGCCCCTTGTTCTCGAATTAATTTTGAAGCCAATGAGTTTTTGTTTGTTTGTTTGTTTGTTTGTGTTTTTGTTTGTTTGGTTGTTGTTTGTTTGTGGTTTTTGTTTGGTTGGTTTTTTGTTTGTTTGTTTGTTTTGGGTTCACTCAGTTTATGGATTAGGAGCAGGGTTGCGGGAGGTTCCTTCAGAGCTTTCATGGAGATGAAACAGCCAACAGAAAGCAAAGCCACCTGCTTTCCTCCTTGTAGCACGAGGTGCCTTGGAGAATCTCAGAAACTCTAAAACACGAGACCTGAAGCAGGATGTGCTGAGATGTTTCCAAGCAAACATTTCCCAACACGTGCAGCAGGCAGGTGGAATGAATAAATTGCTCCCTGGAAAAAGGACCCAGATGACTGAATTGCTGCTGCTGACTTGGATGCAGACGTGTGGTGTGAGCTCCACTGAAGGGCAGGCTGGCAGTGCAAACAAGCTTTAGTGTCTGGGGCAGAGAGTAAGTCTGTGGCCCAATATTTTGTGATTACTAAATGAACTGAGAGAATTAGGATTGCCTTTTATGATACAGGCACTTTGAGCAGTCTCACTGGTTTGTTCACTTTGAATTCTGCTGCATGGGACTGGCCTGAGAGGGAGATGTGTGAGAGCTGATAGAAGATGTCAGACTGTGCCTCTGCATGGACAGGTCACATCCCAAAATAACACGAGGGGCTCTGAAACCCAAACAAACCGCTGAGGCCGTGATCTCATTGCCTTCAGTGAGGGCACAAATCAATGCTTCACCCTCACTGTCCTTTCTGAAGCTGTTTTTAGAATCTTGGCATTTAGGAATCCCCCATGCCTGGCTCTTGTTCCCTCCTTTGCTCCCCCCTCAGCATCCCCTGTCCTTTGGTGTCCCTCTCTGCCAGGGTGGCTTTGGAGATCAGGAACAGGCACAGCTCTCCAGGGTTCTGCCTTTCACCTGAGACTTTGGGAGCTGCAAAAAAAAGCTGCTAATTAGAAAATGGACTCACTTTCTACCTCCGTGGCCTGTTCATCTGCGAGATACGAATATTTTAATTTCCTTGAGTGATTAAGGAGCTGAATTTCAAGCCTGTTTTTATTATATTGTGGCAGCATCAGTTTGCTTTCTTCTACGTTGTGCTTTATCATTCTAAACACTAAATAGCCATTTTACTTTCCCGCTGTAAATGCTGGAAGGCTGCAGTGGGAAAAGAAAGCAGCCAGCACTACCTGCTTTGAAGAATAAAGGAATTAAATAATGCTGAAGCTGATTCCTATCATGTGTCATGTTCTTTGGGCTACACCTGTTGTGGGGAAAAAAAATAAATTAGTTTCTGTAAGAATGAGGGCAGTTGTATCTGTGGGGACTCAACTGCCAAATGTCACCTTAAGCATTATGAAATTTGCCAAGAGATTAACATTAAGAAATACTAGAAATCGTACAATTAGCATGAGAAAAGTGTGTGTGTGTGTGTGTATATATATGGAAACTCTCTAAATCTTCTAAGAAATATGTAGGATTTATCATAAAGCTACTCTCGGATTACCAGCTCCAAGTATTAAATTGTAAGTAAACCTCTTTTTTTTCCTTCACATCATGAATCTGCCTTCAATCATATTATAAAAGTAGCAATTTTAGGTGCAGTTTTTCTGCTAACTTCTACATTTTAAGCTGTTTGGGTGATATTTTAGTGACAGATTTATCTGTAAGACTGCAAACAGGAATGTAAGCTGCTACACAAGAATGCAAATGAAAAGCTGAATTTTTAGTAAAGCTGAGTTTCTGAAATAATTCCATCACTTCAGCTGTATAGAATTTCAAGAATAAACCAAAATGTTAATGAGAGACTTAATTCAAAAACTGGAAACTTAGAAGCATTGACGCTTGCTTGAAAGAAAATTCTTTTAAATCAAGGGAAGTTTTAAATGGATTGCCAGAATAGGCTTTACTGTGAAAAATGGTTTTGTTTATCCTTTTTATCAATAATATTTAGAGTTCTGGCTTACCAGGCAGGTGAGCTCGCAGCACTGGTGGCCTCACCTCCTATTTCAGCAAAACTTGGGATGTGCAGCTGCTGGCACTAAGTGGGGATCATTTCCTTTCTTTCACTAGACTTACAAAATAATTTTAGAAACCTTAAGAACATTTGAAGCAGGATGAATTTGAGCACTTCATAGGGATTTAACTTGATTTCTTTTTTTGAGCAGGGTTGGAGGACAAGTGCTAAAACATTCCTGTCACTATTTGGAATCTTCTTTGCAGGGAAGTTTTAATTTTTACTGAGATTAGGATTGAATGTCCATTTTGGGCAATTTCTTCATTCTCCTCTTCCATTGTTCTTTATAAAAGATTTAGCTGGTTTGGGAAGCTCAAGTAAACACTTGGAACTATTACAGCAAGACAATCTCGACATAACTTATTCAACATCAATTACTGGTGTGTGTCTGCTCTTCAGGCAGCACTTGACCTGTGTGATGGCATTGATGGGCTCACTGTGCACACACCTCATCTTCATAAAAAAGGCTCCACCCATCTGTGAAGTGGTGAATCAGATACAATTAGCCTTTTTAAAAATAATTCACAGTAATAGCACATTTTTGAGGGACAGAACCCCCAACCTCTTTACGTTTTCTTCGAGGCTTCTGCTATGTAAGTACAACACTTCCATTTATCAAAGGAAAAAAACCCAACGTGCCACACAACCCAAAACAAAACCCTTTGAAAAGCGATTTTTGGAATAAAATGCACGTGGAAGCAATTAATTAAGAAATGGTGATAAATGAGATGAAACCAAAGAAGCCCCTGGTTCCTCGGGTCCCTGTTGTCCATCCCCTGCAGGCAGGCTGGTCCCAGAGCTGTGGCAGCTGTGCGTGCAGGGAGCCTGCCAAGGGCTGGGCAGCTGCTCTCCCCAGGGCACAAGGGGTCACTTGCTGCTCTTGAGGAGTGCCTCGTTTACAGAAACTGTCTGACTTTTGTGTGCTCAGAACCCCCTGAGTGTTTACACAGTTTTTAAACTGATCATAAGTTCTATGGTCGCCTCTCTTTTGCCTAATGTGTGCATTGCCTGCCCCTGTGCTATTTACAGAGTCAGAAAGGCATTTCTAAGTGGTTTGTTCTTGCTTTGGTTCTTCCACACGGCTGTACAGCCTAATTTGGCTCTCCATCATTAATGAGGCACCAAGGCCAGAGGGAACGGGGCACCAGCAAGGGTGTGCAAAGAAAATTCCCTGCCTTGGTGGTGATTTGGGAAGCGGGAATGGGGAAGAAATGGACCCTGAGTAAAAGTAACATTAAATAGTAGTAATAATAATAATAGCAACAACAACAATAATCATAATAAAAAAGAACAGACCTATCACTGTTGTACACCAAACAACAACACAGACTCTCGATCAGAAGGCTTAGAAATGACTCTTTATTTTTTGAGATGTCTCTCTCTTTTATTCTATTTTACACAGACTAATTTGATTGGTGAAACAAAGGCAAACCTCTTCAATCACATTGGTTAAAACAGATGTTCATTAAGAAACCTCTCCTGTGAGAAAGAGTGGTTAAACATAGGTACAGTTACAAAAACATTTCTCTTGTTTACAGAAAATTGCCTGGGAAAAGAATTCCCAGAAACCAAAACATCTCAGGCACTGGAAATCAGGGCTACACAGACCATTATTTCTAAACGCCCATTCAGAACTTGGAGTTGATCTGGGCCCCAGATCTGGTATCTGCACTTGAAATACACAGTTCTCAGGACTGCAAAGAGAGGGATGGACAGAAGAAAGAGAAGAGAGAACAACTGAGCTCTGCTGAGGAGCTGCTCCCACTGCCTGGGCCCTGGGGCTCTCCCCAGTGAAGCTGCAGCAGACCAGGGAAAGGTGGCAGCTCAGGGTTTGTGCATGGATGGGCTGAAAGGCATCGTTTGAAACAGAAATTTGGTGTTGATGAGCCACCCCATTTCACGCTCATTAAGCTTCCCAAACTAGAGAAAGCGGGAAATGAAGCCGGACTCAGGAACTCAACAAACTGATCACTCAAATGCATCTTTTTAAGTACCAGTGATTTTGAAAGTTACCTGGGCACACAAAGCCCCCTCCTCTGCATCTGTACAGCTTTGAAAATTCCAGCCAAAAGGATTCCCAGATTCAATGTTATCCCTTAGAGTTCCCATACACAGAAAATAAACATTCCAACCAGATGTTAAAAATGCAAAGCATGTAAAATCTTCCCAATGCTGCCTATAACAAACTCCAAAGCCAACACAATGCAACTGGAAGTTTAAGAAAATATTAATACACATTTGTAAGGTCACAGAGAGAAGGGAACACAACTCCTCACACAGGCTCGGGTTTGGCCTCGTGCTTTTCAGCACTGTATTAGTTCCACTTCAATCAGTGGTACTTAAAACTCACTTTCAAATAGGGTGGGTGTGATCTCATCCTCAAAGTCAGGTGCCTTTTTCATTGCTCTGATGAAGAGGAGAGTGAATCTTAGGCACACTGCAGCACAATCAGATTTTTCCCTCTGGGTCATGGGCAGGGTGAAGAAAGTCCTGTCACAGTCTGAAACTGTGGCAGGGTGGTTCCAATGAAGTGTATTTTGGATCGTGCTCGGTGTGTGGGGGAAATAATATCAGGAAATTTGTTGGTGGAAAACTTCAGCAGGCTCTGGGTGAGGCGGTTTCCAGGACTCCAGTATTTAAGGATTGATGCAAATGCCTCTTGCACTCAAACCATGGTTAAAACCTGTCCCTTGCCTTGTCTAAGAAGGGGCAGCTTTTGGTCTTCATTTCCAAGTCCCTTTAGGTCTCTGCCTGCTGGATTGATGAACTCCACAGCACTGGCAATGCTGACGAGAAATAGCTGATGTCTGAGAGCATGACTGCTCCAGGTTCAGTGTTCATCTGCCAGCAGGTTAAGATTAATCCCTGGTTCCTCAGTCAGTCAGCAGGAGAGCCTTTGGTTGTGTTAAAACCCAGCTGAGTAACTGAGATGAATCCTGGGCGCCACGTGCTCACTGGAGGATGTGTTGGAGGATCATAGAAACACCACCTGCTTTCAATATTTGCTGATCTATGAAGCCACTTTATTACTCAGGTGTCTAACAATATGCAAATGTGTGTATTAATGGCTTCTGTGTCATAAAAATGGCAACTTTATAACTCTGCACTTTATAGAGCCTGTAGAATCTAGTTAGCAGAGTGTGCTCTGTTGGAAAACAAGATTACAAATCAATTACTCCTTGCTTGACACAGCTCAGATCTCTTTCCTGAGATCCTTATTCAGCTGACACTGGGAAAATGAACATGCCTGGGAGTGTGACCTATTATTCAGAGAGAACTGCAGGCTAATAGCAGTTTTGATCATTGAGAAATCTATTATTTTTTGACCTGCAAGCCAGCCTAAATGGCCCACTTTTATAAAGGAAATGTATAGGTTTATGAGATCTAACATTCAAGCCCTTCTTAGCTGGGAAGTGGAGGCCAACCCTAGATGCAGAAACACAGGAATTTTCATCAAACCCCTCTCCTTTGCTGCAGTTTATTCCCTAGGGGGGCAAAATGCAGAAGAGCTGAGTTCACGAAAGCAACTGCACCACTCTTAGCAGAAGTAATTCATCAAAATACTGCTTTGAAGAATGGCAAGGATTCAGTGGTACTGAACCCTTCTTGTAGTGTATAAAAACAGAGATCAGATCTGATTTGGTTGGTGAGGTTCAAAGATTCTCACAGCAGACTTCAGGCTCACAGATTTTCTGTCTTCCTTGAATACCGAGCTCTAAGAGGAGGGGGCTGGCCACACAATTAGGCTGTGCCTATCACTGGAGTTGCCATATGGTGAGTGAGCTTTGCTCTTAGAACTTTTGTTTTTCAGTGTGTGTACTTTTCTTGCAGAGTAATAATGCTTGGGGATTTACTGTTTATTTTTATTCCTCAGGTTTAATATTGCAGCAGAAATCTATAGCTGACATTCACCATGTTATTAAGCAAACATTTCATATGAGCTGTGGTTTATTTTTTCTCTGAGTGACATGTCCATACTTTCTTTTAAAACTCAGTGCAAATAAAATCTCTGGATTTAATAATCTTTTTTTTTTTTTTTTTTTTCCCTCCCCCCCCCCCCCCCTTTTAAAATTTATTTTTCTTTTGCAATTGAATAGAGAAGGCACTTCAGGCCCTTGCTATTTAGTATTCATTTGGGGGTGGTATCTGCAAAATCCTCTTTTTAGAAATTAAATATGGCTTTAACATTATAACAGGCACTTCGAATCCGACACAAAATCAAATGAATTCAGTAATGAGATTCTTGTTGCATTTATACACCCATTGTGGCTTGTTTGAGTAAAATTTAAAGCAGGCTTTTTTTCCTTCTCAGTGTTGGGCTTTGCACTGGACAATACAAGCATTTTTTTGTATTGTGTTGCAATTTCTTCGCAGTGATGTGAAAAATGGTATGAACACATCTTCTGTGGTTTGAGAATTCTTGTCTTGTATAAAACTGGGAGCATCTGACCATTCAATGTTAGTTTCCAAATGTCACAGGCCCTCAGCCTGAATTAAAGGTATTTTTAGGTCATGGGACTACAGCTATCTTAACAGAAATAAGTGTAGGTATTTCACTAAGTTTAGATATTTCACTAAGTGCTGCAAAAGCCTGACTCCTACATCTCTGGTACATAAGAGCTGGAAAATGTTAAAATACGTATGGAAATATATTTTCAGCACAATAAATCTTGCTTTGACTCATTGGTATGCAACCACCACATAATTAAATATAATTGAAGTACTCTGCCAGAGGAGGTGTGATCTAAAAGTAATTGCTCCTCGTGTTGTGCTCTGCAGTGTGGTCTAGGAGCTGAACTGAATTGTGTATTTGACCTGCACAAAATGAACAGCAGCTGCCTTTTTGTCACACTACACCTGCATTTTAAATGCTGCTAATTAGTCAATATTAAACTAATAATGAAGCAACAATAGACACTGCTGAATATATTCCAGTGAATGTTGGATTGCGGTGAATGTGCATCATACACATGTACCACAGAGACAGACAATTTCCTACCCTGGGTTGTAACTAAGAGCATTCAAGGATTCCATGTGTTCTTTCAGTGATGTGAAACATCTCTGAATTTAGTTTTTCTGTGGAAATACTGCTGGACTTGACCAAATAATCATCTATAATTAGTGAGGTGCTCTATCTATATCCTCTGTGTAGTTCTTGTAGTCTATGTTTGTTCAGATGTCTTGGACTAAGTTTGTTAAGTCATTGAATTGGACATTGTTGTGCTGCCTTTGAGCTGATATAAATAGGAAACTCCTGTTCTGCAACAGTGAGTCCTAGACTGGACAACATCAGGCATGTATTTAAAATGTAGTATTTTTTCAGTTGTGTGTTTCAACAAGCTATGACCATCACTGAATTTGTTGGAGACTGAATAAAGGGCATTTTTATGTTGTAGGACTACAGATATTTAAACAGAAATAAGTCTATATCTATATATTGATCTAGGAATAGAGAAAACTCCCTCTATGGCTCTGTTTCCACTGGCAAATAGCAAGGCCCAGATTGCTCTTGAGAGTAAAACTAATTATTGCTAACGACCCTCTGATACCAGTGACTTCCTTCAGAAACACTGAAGCACTTGTTGATTCAACTCACATCAGTCAGTGTTTCATTGGGATGAAAATAGCCTCTCACTCCACTGGTAATGTGCTTTGGAGGGGACTCCCTCCAAATTGTTGTAGAAGGAATCCAAAGATAGGGTGGTTTGAGAGGGATTTAATTACCAGGAGTCACAAATGGTTCGTTGCCTGCTGGAAATGAGCGGTGTAATTGCAAATCTAATCTGTTCATGCCTGGAACTTCAGCAGCCCTAATGTCTGCAATGGAAATTGCATCAAGGCCCTTTCCAAAGTAGGCAATGGTGGGCCCTTTCCAAGGTAGGCAAGCTCAATTTGCTTGATTGATATCTTCCTCGTGGCCACATATCTGTCACTGAGCAAATACGTATGACATTGTTGAATTAGTTGAAATAATGATGGCTGTGTTGTGTTGCTCTGGGAAGTCAGGTGATTCTAATGATGACTCTGAAATATTTGGAAAGGAAAAAAAAATCCAGTGCTGCCCTCAGAGCTTTTTCTTAGCCTATAAATACTGGAACTTTATGCTGTGTTGTAGCTGTAATGCAAATAACTCCAGAATTAATACATCCAGAAGAAATAACATTTGCAGTGAAAAATACATATGACAGAGTGGCTTTTGAGTACAGTATGCTAAAAAGGGTGTCAATTTTACTTGGTTCTATCATAATGCACAAATTGCCTTTTAAAGAAAACTACTATTTCTTGTGTCTGAAAAATGTGCTTTAAAGTTTGTCTTGCTATTTAAGGCATTTTTTACCCATACTGTTACCTTTTCTACTGTGATTTAACTGGATTTTTCTGCTTCTCATTCTTAAAATATATGGGCAGTGTGTGGACAAGGTCTGTCAGTGTAAGTCTTGAGATCTCAAAACAATTTTGGAGTGGTGGTCTAAAAAGGCAGCATATACTTCCAAATCACTTTGCATTAAATATGCTGATTTCTGAATGTCAAATTTGACACTAAAGTTAGATGGAAAATGAGCTTCTATTCTGGGGAAAAAAATTTAAAATTTCCCTGAAATCTTCTTGACTTTAAACAGAGGCGGTGTCAGTCGTGTAGCCATGAGGCTGCTGGTTGATGTAACATGTATTTTTCCCTTATTCACAATTCACTGAAGACTCCTTCAGTATTCCAATGAAAAACTCCAGCACGTGAAAGCAATCAGTGTTTGCTTCCATCCCACTTTTCCCAAGCCCTGCAACTTAAGACTGTAGAGTTCTTAGAGATTTACCCTGCTTAGAATATGGTCATTAATAAATGCTCAGTTTCCAGATTTGTTTTTGAAATGTGTCTAACTCCAATATTCATCCTAAATTAAAGCCAGGCAGAGGCAGGTGTAACCAGTGAGTGGCATCTGAAGGGCTGGAAGTCCAGGTTTGGGCTGTGTCTATTTAATTCCTGTCAGTACGTGAACATATCTGCATACCAAGCAATGCCACACATCAGCTCTGGCAAGCCAAGGTTCCTTTGTGCAGGAAATGGCACACGTTATACAAATAACTAAACTTGGGTAAGACCGGAAAAATATCTGAATCTGGCTCTCTTGTCCCTATCCTGGACAAGAAAGAGGCTGTGGAGTCACCTGTTATTCTTGAAGTTCTATTTTCAGCCCAAGACATTGCTGGATTTCTTTGAGCAGTGTAATTAGCATGAGATTGACCATTGTGATACTAGCTTGAGTTTATCACTGCCCAATTATCTCTGTGAAGAGGGAGGCAGTGTTTCCTCTGGCACTCTTGTTTTCTCAGGCTGCATTCAGTGCTCACTGAAGGCTCAGGGAGCAGCACACCTGCACCCTCGCCCAGAAGTCCAAACTCTGCCCTAAGACTGGGCTTGCTAAGACAGGAGATAACATTCTTCTCCATTTTCCTAGTCTGGCATGCTGCTTCTCACTACTCCCTGCTGCTCGTGGCACCTGCATTGCTGTTTGGTCTGCGTGGCACCGGCACGGTTCAGGTGGAATGGGATGGAGGGGAGGTGTGGAACACCAGTCCTGTCTGTGATTTACCTTTCACACGCAGCCTGTGCTGCCCTTGCTGAGCCCTTTCTCTGAAAAAGCCGAAGAAACTCATGGCTCAGGAAAAAAGGGAGGCTAAAAGCAGAATGAAATAGTGACGAAGTGTCATGGATGAGCAGGGCAGAGTCAGGCTGTGCCCTTTGCTGACGGGCCAGGGCTGTGGGTGCAGGAGGTGCCTGTGGGCCACCCGGGCAGGCTGAGGGGAGCCCGGCAGCCCTGCTGGCTGTGAGCCGTGGCAATGCAGCCGTGGCAAAGCCGTGCCCACCGACTGCCCACCCTGAGGCCGAGGGGACACAGGGAAGGGCAGTGCTCTGCACGTCCTGCTCACACCTGAAGCCTCGCAAATGTATTCCTGCTTTTAGTGCAGCTGTGGGGAGGCTGCAGCCTCTGCTCCTCAGCTCCCCTGTGCTTTGACAGAGCAGCATTGATTTAATTTCATTTCCTTCTATAGATCTGCACTTGCTGTGCCCCTAAAGCTCACTAACCCGTGGTGTCTTCTGAGGGGAGCCCTCCTACTTTCCACAGACACTTCTTCACATGGCTGCCACACTCAAGAAGTTTTTTATTAAAGAAGGGATATTAAAGTACCTCATTCCCGAATCTGGAGCTGGCAATGCATGTGGAAAGATTGTGAACATTTGATAGACACTCCTTGGCCTCTTTGCTTTTATTCCATAACCTGGGGCTTTCGTTTTTCTGCATTTTGGAAGGAAAAGCAGTTTGGAGTCAGCACAGAATTTGGATGATATAACAGACAATCCCTCTGAAATCCTGCAGTGGAGAGGCACTGCGGGGAGATGAACCAAAACTGAGTGCAGAGGGCAAGCGCAGAAGGTTTTGTAGCCACCAGAGCCCAGTGGAGACCTCCTGGCCAGGGACAGCAGGAGAGCAGGGATGGCGGTACAGACCGTGCCCTCCTCAAGGGAGGGGCTGCTTTCCCTGAGATGAGCTGCTCTAAACTCAGGAACAGCTCTGTGGAGACAGCTCCCTGTTCTGTGCTTCCCATGGACTTCCTGTGGTGTCACAGTGGAGGATTTTCACTGGGGATTGCTCAAAAAGCTGTCAACAGCTTTTAATTTTTTTTTTTTTTTTATTTTATTTTAGAGCATGTTGATGCTGATAAAATAGGGTGGACTAAATTCCTACCACCACCTTTTCTTGGTGCTGTTTGCTATTCCAAGCAGTAAAATCAAGCCTCTTCTTAGGGGAAGACTCATTACTATAAAACTTGATTACATAGTGTTTGTAGCAGAAGTATTTTATGGGTCAGCAGGAAAAATAACCAATTATTGCAGACTCCTTGCCACAGAGCGTGGCTGAGTTGCTGTGTTTTATCAGGTACAGTGTGATCCAAGCTGCTGTGAGCCATTCAATCATCTCCATAAATTACACCTCTGCAAAAGGAATTTTCAAACCCAGCATGTAGATTTTGTATTTGGTTAGAGGAGATAAAATAGTTGGATTTTAAGCCAACACTTAATAATAATATGGTTTATGTTTCACTTATAAATACATAAAATCTAAATTATTAAGAAACCTAAGCTGTATTTTCAAAAGTGATCTTGATATGTGAGGTTTAAAATCTCAGTGGAAAGGAGGTGATTTTGTATTTCTGAGTCAATTTGCTCCAGATCTTCAAATGTATTTGGGAGCCTTATTGCTGTTGACAGTAAGACAAGGTTTTAATACCTAATTAGGAAACAATCTTTGTTTGAAGTTCTTACCTGCAGAAAAGGTAAATTAGACTCTAGATTAAAGGAAAAAAACTTGTAACCCTTATGGTATAAAAACTGACTTCCTATTCATACATAAGTTACGACTTAAGGCAGTGCCAGAGCCTTTGCAGTGTTTTATTGGATTCCAGAGCTCAATAAAAATTGCTTTTTTTCTACAGCTCTGGTGGAAGGGAGTTTAAACACCGAGGTTTCAATAGATGTTACATAATTTTGTCCCTTTTTAGACTTCCTCAGCACTGCATCAAGGTGGTGGACTGGAGAGAAAGGGGGTAGGGATTCCTTCTGCAGGTGCCTTAGAAAACAGTGAGAATTCACTTCCCCCAGTGGAAGGCAAGCCTTTCCAATATTAACAAATTACCTGATGTTAAAAAATTGCTTTAATTCTGGTAGTGTAGGTAAATATTTTGTATTTTAGTTCTGTGAGCTTTTTTTTTTCTTTTGCTGTGAAATAATTGTATGGAAAGACTAAATAATTCAGCTGGATCTGGATATAACAAAACAGGAAATCTGAAGGCTATCAGCTCTTGGGACAATGTTTTTCCAAGAAGTCTTTCCTAGGACTTGTATTTAGGGACACATTAAGCTCACTCTAAAATTCCAAGTGTGATTTAAGATCTGGAAGCTTCAAACGGACCTGAGTCCCTGCGTGAGGAATGCTTTGTTAAATCCAAAAGCTGATCCTCCAGATGCCCTATCCCAGAATGTATCGATTTTCCTTTAAGGAGCTGGCATGCATCCCTGGGAAGAGGTCTTTGCTCAAAAACCTTGATCAAAGGCATTCTCTGTGGTACATGCAGGTGAAAATTCTATAGAGGCTTTTCTGTCTAAATCACCAGACTGATTTATAATTTGTCTACACACTAGAGGAATGATTAGCCAAAAAAAAAAAGTAGTAAATATTTTTTTTTTTCTTTCCTTTCTTTCAGCGAATGGGATTTGAATGAGAAAATCAAATAAAGCAGAGAAAACATGCAGCTGATGGCTGAGTTATGCACTGCAAACCCTCTAAACTGAATTCAGGCTAAATAGTTATGTAACACAAAGTATAAAAGCTTTGTCATCATCAGTAGGCCATAGCATTAAATGAAAACTTAGTTTCTGATCCTCTCGAGCAACAATGAGGTTGCACTTCCACAATTCAGCCACTTCTGAGAGAATTATTTGTAAGGTTTCTTACATGCCAGACAGGAAGGAGCCTCACCTGTAGGAGAGCATTTATTTCTACTTAGACAGGAAGGTTTTTACACCTTCAGCATCCCTAAATCTCTCTTGCATATTCCTCCTTTTGCAGAGATCAGGGCTAATACTCCTTGTGAAACTTGAGGGGGAAGAAAAAAAAATTGTTTTTCTTCTGTGCACTAGATCACTTATTTTGATCAAAGAGTAAAACCTTTCCAGAGAATCATTTGCAGTTTCTTTCAGGATACAGCTCCTTTTTACACGTCCCAGTCTTCTTTATCAAGTCTATTATGTTGCATTTATTTCTCAGGTTTGAGTGCAAACTGTGGAAAGACAGTGTAGAATATAATTTTAGGGATTCTGGAAAGGAAATGCTGAATATTTTGCCCAGTGCTACATAGCTCCAACACAGCTGGCTCTGAAAGAAACGCAGCTATGAGAAGTTCTTCCACTTAAGACTGATGAAGATGAGCAGTGAGTAAAGGAAAAGGGAAACCCCACCTGCATTAACAAGGTCTGTGAGTAAAACAAACCTGCTGGAAAATGGGAAGTCAATCAACCTATTTGTGATAATCATCGATTGGTGTGAGTGGTGTTTTATGGGAGGTGGTGTCTTGGAGTGGGAAGCTGTTTAAAGGATTTCTGTCAGCGCTGCTTGCAGGTTTTTTCTGTTGCGATTTTTAAAGCTGAGTCTTCTTAGCCACATAGTTTTTGGGAAAATGCTAACTTAGGTAAATGTCTGGAAAAACGGTTGTGTTTGAATCAAAGGCTGGGTGTTTGTGATTTGTTAGATATTGAAGTTACAAGAATATGTAAAACTAAGGAAAAAAGTAATGTTTCAGTTTCTTGACCCTGCAGATTAGGGAAGTCAAAGAAAGGTATTGTTCTCATTTCTTCTGAATCTGTTGCTGTTCATAAGACACGGCATTGCCAACAGATGCAGCAGATCATCTTTAACGTGGTTCCAGGGTATTTTTAATCTAGATACCACAAGTAAGCCCCTTTTGATTTTCGGCATAAGAAAAGCCAAGGGGACACTGATAAATGCTGCCTTAGCAATACCTGGTTACTGAGGAGACAGTGGCAAACTCCTCAAGGATAACTGTGCTATATGAGAGGGCAGGAGAAATCTCAGCCTGTCACAGCTGATGGTGGAGTTTTATTTTTATTCTGCCCATCAGCATTTTTGTTTTTGTACTGAGGATTTTGTCTCACCTCCTAGGCTGCCATCTCTGTTTTTCCAGCCTTGAAGAAGAACATAAAACATGCTGCCTTTATGGTTGGCCAAAATTGCAATATTAACAAGGGAGTGTGAATGAAAATGCCAGTACAAATGACATGTATTGCTGTCATTTGGGTTTTGAAGTTGTTACGCTCCTGAATGAGGAGTAGCAGATGCTCCTGTTACCTTGAAGTGTCTTTTTCTAAGCCCCAGTTAAATCTGGCATCATCTGTTTCCCAGCCCTAATGTCTTAATTTGATACCAGGCACATTTTTATCCCATCTGAGTGAATGAGAAAATATGAAGAGGAAAAGAGTGCCTTAGGGGTGATTTTCTATTTCTGGAAGTAGTCTCCATTGATACATTGTGTCAGCCTTCAGAGTAAAGACAATTGAAGATGGGGAGTGGGTGATTCTTTTTTTCCCCATACTTTCCTAATATTTTTTACAATAGGCAGGACAAAATGAGCAACCTATAGAGAGATTCTGTCTTGAGGAAGGGAAGTGTTTTGTTTATAGGCCTTTATTCAAAGGTGATCAGACTGGATTTTTTTTGGTGTTTGTTTTTTCTTTTTTTTTTTTTCCCCCCTTCTTCTCAGTATTATCATGATGAGGTGCCCTGAGGGGGCAGGTTCACCCACCCCCTTATGAACTGGTTTGTTATCTAGTGTGGACCTGGTATTTTTGAATCTGAAAGATTTTTAGCCTGCTAGCAGCTGCAAATCTTTTCCCAAGGGAAAGTTTCTCAAGAAAGATTCTTCTCAAAACAATCTTAGCAAACAACTATCTTCTCCCAAAACAACCTCTCCAAGTGGTGTTTTCACCCTTCTAGTTCTATTTCTCTAGTTTGACTAATAAGATTAAAGAAGTGTCGTTCCTATTTACCAATAATGTTAAGTCTATATCAGAACACCTTATAAAAGGTAGTAAGAATTAGACAATAAGAGTTCTCTTTACCTTCTAAAATATAGAGTCTCTCATCTTTTTCTCGTGTCCTACAGTGACAATCTAGTGTTGCTCCATCTACAGCCAACATGGCTCTTGAGCTGATTTTGTCATGAGACTCCAGGAGAAGTTCAAACAGAAGTGCAGTGAAGCTGCAGGGTAGGGTTGGGTGGTTGGGTTTGTGGCTGTCCTGAGGAGTATCTGATGTTGCAGTGGGAACTCTCCATTAAAACTCCTGGTTTCGACACTTTCAGCACCATTGCTCCATTCATCTGGAAGCAGCAAGAAATGCAGGAATTCAGGTCTGTGGGCTGGTGTCCTTTTGGGTTGTTAGTAACTCTCTAGCATTTTATTAGCGACAAAAATAGTCATCAGTGGAGTGGTGACCTGCAAGAGCCAGAAACACAGAGAAACCAGACAGACACAATGATGGATTTCGGAGAACTTTCCTTACAATCTTGGCCATGTAATGTAATAAGCAAATAAAAGGTATAGTTTAGTTCAGTACAAAAGTGATACATTTTTTATGACAGAACCTCTAAATTTTCTGGAATGCAACTTTGAAAGGCTGATGTCTAATATTTCAGGATTATGGTCTTGCCTTTAAAGTTGCCTCACAAGGTACTGACTTTTCAGTAAAGACACAGAGTTCAACTTTAGTCTGAGTTTAAAAGATAACCTCTGTGGTTTGCAGATGCAAACCTTGTGTATGAAGACAAGCTGGCTGTGAGAATGACATCCTCTTGGAGGAGGAGACTATTTTCATAACTTAGGACTTTTATTTATCTGAGGGAAGTGAATGTATCTATTTAGATGGAAAAATCATTTTAATCTCATCTCAGTCACTTTAACCCATAATGTGCATTCTGTGCACTGTAGACAGCTGGAAACAATAAAATCATATTTCAGTCTGTAGCTGCTACCGGTCTCTGCAAACCTAGGTTCAAATTTATATTTGCCTTACTGTAAGGCACCCTAAGGGTTGTTAGGTAGAATAGGGTTGTGTTTGCAGCCTACTGGGGGCTCTCTAACTCCACTGTTCAATGATCAGGCCAACAACATCCAGGAATTTGCTGCAGCTATAATTTTAGTATTGTTTCCATTGATTAGTGCAGGTTGGACAGAGAGCACAGTGATGCAGATATTAAAGCTGGAAAATGAGGTTTGAGCCCTGCTGTCAATAGCAGGTGGGCTGTGCTCCTGTGTCACGAGGATGCCATTGGATCATAATGATACAGCCATTGATCATTGGAATGGGGCTCTCTCAGTGAAAAATGTAGCAAGTTGGATAAGCAGGCTGAGATTTACTGCCTGAGAACATCCTAATTTTGAAAGTTCTAATTCAGAGATTATTCAGGATCCTGCATGAAGCTGGAAAGACAGAAATCATTGGATGCAGGTCCCTGGAGGGGGAGCAGTGTCCCCTCCAGAGCAGGTTCAGTCACTTACCCAAACACAGCTCATCGACCAGATTGTTTGCAGAAGGAAATAGCTCACCAAAGCTGACATCTGCCTGGAGTGCTCTAAAGATCATGGCATTAACAGTTTTCCATGCTGCCTTTTGTTGTTTAAAGCAAAATCCTAATCCCAACACAGGTGTCCTCTTTGTACTTAAATATCTCCAACTGAAAGGATACAAAGAGCAAACTTTCCTAACTGCTGCCTTGAGCTATTTTGAAAACACACTTAGATCCTGCTGTTGTCAAAGTGCTGTCATGTTTTCTAAATAACGATTCTTGAAAATGGGAACAAAGTAAAGAAATGCACTCTAATACAGTAAGGAGGATCCTGGTAATTATAG